>JANHAO010004833.1:0-23551 GCA_026873985.1 Saraca asoca | reverse complement strand
CGTTGCAAAATGTTGAGAAACCGTTGCAAAAAATAATAGATGAACCGTTGCCTATAAATGTGGATTAGGCAACGATTTTTTTGCCTGTTGTAAGAAACCCCTAAAAATCGTTGCCTAAAATAATAGGTAACGGCGGATAAGGAAACAGATGAAAACCATTGCCAAAAGATTTAGGCAACGGTTTTCAGCCGTTGCCAAAGGCAGAAAATGTTGTAGTGTGATACCTCGACTTAGCAAGCAAACCATGACTTAAAAGGGTATGTGTCAAGTTGAATGCCTAGTAGGTCGTATGGATGTGCCTCAGCTAGCACGAGTCGAGTACCTAGGTAGTCTACACAGAGGTGCTTCAACTAGCATGTGTCGAGTACCTAGGTTGGTCGCATGGATGTCCCTCAACTAGCATGAGTCAAGTGCCCTGGTAGGTCGCATAGATGCACCCATGAGTCGAGTGCCTAGGTAGGTCACATGAATACACCTCAACTAGTATGCCATGACAATGTATATTTGTTAAGGAAGACAATGTATATTTATCAAATAGGACAATGTATATTTGTCAGGTTGAATGCTTGGTAGGTCGTATCTCAACTTGTAATGAATTGTCTAGGTAGGTCATGCCTAAACTAGCAAAAGTTCAAGTGCCTAGGTAGGTCGCATGGATGCACCTCAACTAGTATGAGTTCAGGTGCCTAGGTAGGTCATACAAATGAGCCTAAGCTAGTAATGAATGCCCAGGTAGGTCACACCTCAGCTAGCACAAGTCGACTGCCTAGGTAGGTCACACCTTAACTAGTATGAGTTGAGTGCCCAGGTAGGTTCTGCCTCAGCTAGTAATGAGTTAAATGCCCAGGTAGGTCATGCCTCAACTAACAATGAATGCCTAAGTAGGTCATGCCTTAACTAGCATGCCATGACTTCATCAAATTGAATGCCTTTTTGGATTAGAAGGGCAAGTGCTTGCTTCTAGTATAATATTCTATTGAAAATTTATTCAGAGATTAGTAAATACAGACATAAGAATTTAAGGAAATAATATTACAAGATTAGAGGGGCAAGCTGAAATTTATTGAAAATATGGGCGTAGATGTTCAATATTCCAAACTTATGGAAAGTTGCACATTTCTAGCCTTCTTTATGGCCTAATTATCTAAGCCATCCTACTGACACTTTTTATCATTCCTACCATTGTTTCTCTGTTTATTCTAGTTGGAGATATTTGCCTCATCCTTTTGATTAGACTTCTGAGGGCCAAAGGTTTCCTCCCACCTAATCTCTTGGCTAACTCATTCATAAAACTCACCTAGGTCCTTCACTAGAGACTTGTATATGCTCTTATATAGCCTACCATCTTTGCAAAGTCCAGCTAAGATCACTATCAGGATACTTTTATCTTAGGGATTTTCTATGTTATTGACTTCGCATTTGAACTTAGTGATATAGTCTTTTAGTGACTTATTTTTCTGCTAAAAGACTGTCACAAGGTGGCAGGATGGTGCGAGCTACCTCTCAGTACTTTGTACTGGTTAATAAATCTCTTTTAACACTCTTTCTAACTGCTAATGTTGTGTGTTGGGAGACCCATAAGCCATATCTGAGGTATATCTCTAAGAATGGCTGGGAAGACATGACGTTTGACTAGAGGATTGATCATCTAAAGATTCATCTGTACATTGAATACGTCTAGATGGTCATATGGATCACTATCCCCATTGTATTATAGGGATTGTGGGGATTTTAACTTTGCGAGGGAGAGGCTCTGTCTCGATCTCTATAATGAATGGTGTCATCTCCTTATAGAGATCTCGACTATTCTGAGCTTAAGGGCACTCTTCTAACAGTTTTACCCTCTAAAGTAGCTTTTCGACCATCGGGTCTTGTGTCTTGGATCGCCATATCATTGATTATCCCCATCATCATCCTTACGAGCTTGGTGGACCTCCGACCTTGGCCAAAAACTAGAAGAGCAAGCTAAATTAGTGCGCTAAAGTACTTTGATTGACCTCTTCTCTTTAGCCCCTTCTCATGGCTATAGAATACTCCTTTGGGCATAGTGACCTCAACTTATTTTTGCGTGCCTAGTGCTTATGTCTATGTCAGTGCCCTAACCGCCACAACGAGCTCTCTCACTGTGTTCTCAAGTGTTTCTTGATGCTGGTGCCGCGTTTGCACTCCATCTGTCCCAGGAATAATAACAAGAAGTTGGCGGTGGGCCATTGGGGGCAAGCCGACGACAATACCTATAGCAAGGGTGGTAGAAGTGCCTACTATAGGAAAAATTAGTTCCCACTACTATTCTGCATGACCTATTGGCTAGTTAACTAGAGCGTTTGAATTCCTGGTGGTTCTTCCTCTAGCCATCGTAGTTGAACAAAAAATCAACCAAAATGTAGTTTAGGCCCTCCTTATAATGCCAAAATGTTGACGTGTGAATTTAGTTAACCCAAGTTCAAAACCCTAAACTCCATCTGTTTGTTATCATTTGATTCTCTATATTTTTGCAGAGTAATCATCTAAGTGGGTTCTCCCTCTTTGTATAATTATTTCAACCCCTATTTATAGTTGCTGGGGTGTACAATCTTAATGTAGTTAAAAGAAAAAGAATCAACAATCAACTTTTGCTTCACAAATTTCTACATGCAAGTTGATTTTTACAAGTTAGTTCATGTAAGTTGGTCCCTTCTTAGGTTTAACCACAGTGAGTGTGCTTTGATCTGAAGACTAGATCTCATTCTCAATGACCCGAGGTCGCTGCTTTGACCCTTGTTGACCAGTGATCCTGAACTCGTATTCCTGGTTGACTGGTGATCTTGAGCTTGATGACCTAATGCCTTACTTCAGCAACCTCAATTCTAGTTGAGCTGAGCCTTTGTCAGTTGGGCCTATCTATTGGGCTTTTACTAGCCTATTTACATCATTTCAAAAATACCCACAACAACAGTAAAATATAATAGTTAGAAATGTGATATAAGAAATAAAATATGCCATTTTATTAAAATAAGTATGAAAAAGTAAACATGTAAATGATGTGGCCTTGTTATAGGTTTTTCAAAATTTTTGAGATAAGAAAAATTTTCTCACATTTCAAACTTTTCATATACTAGTAATTTATAAATATTCATCTACATATAATAATATGTTATACAATTTGACCACTGATCTAATTGGTGTTCAACCAATTAGATCCATTGATTTCATCATATTAATATTTAGATAGGACTTTAAAACTCTAATCGTGATATAATAAATTAAAACAAAGTTTTCAATAATTATTATAGTTAGAAGATTATACATGATGAAATGTGATATCCTTGATATCCTAGTTGCTTAAGCAGTCGAAAAAGTAAAGCCAGAATATAAGGTCACCATCATGTGTTATGGTATAACCGTTGGTGTAAATGTGAAGTTGTTGCAATGCTTCCTCAATTTCGTGATCAAAGTGATAAGACACACACAAACTGAGTCAATGAAATTTACTTTTTGTGGGAGTGGGATATTGTCATCAGTGATTGAGAACATCTTCCTCACTTGTTCCTTTAGTGCTCCGTGTTGTTGCTTCATTTTATTTCTGTCTTCCTGCAAGTAGTTATATATATGTAGATGAATATAGACTCACAAACATAATACGCATTAAGAATTATGTTGAAGGTGGAATGGAATATATACCACAGAAATAGACGAATACGAAAGGAAATAATCATCCCAAATGGTAGGATGAAAATTTGCAGAACGCCGACCGGAGGAAGCTGTGGATGTTGCTTCATCGCTGCAGGCTGGAAGTGCTGAAACTGTGGCTGATATCATTTTCTCTTTACTGATGTTTGTAACTGACGTCTTAATGCAACCAATATGTGCTTGCTGAGTAATTTATGTATAGAGAACCCAAGGGGCAAATGCAAAGGCAACAGGAAATGTTTGAAGCCCATATTTTTTTTATTTATATTTATTGAATATTAAGATACAAAAAATGCTATATTTATTTAATGTTAATAATTAGGAAGTATGACAACAAATAACAGTTGTTTTCTCTCAATATTATGGTATCATGCAATGACAAATGATGAGTTATCAATCACGTGAAGAGCGTGGATCGGGCAAGCACCAGACACAAGTTAAGTATTGGACTTGGTTGTCTTGCGATTGATTAAGTAAAACAAGTGAAGTTGATCATGAGCATCACGTGTGACCGAATAATTGGTAGCTACCACATGGCAGCTCAGGATGAGTCTTGACAACTGTAGACAGTTGTCATTAGCTATCAAAAGACTGATAACAGGTGTACCTCCAAAGTCTTCTGACTACTAGAAATTCAACATGTGGTCTCCCCCAATTGATCAATTAGTCTCACTTTGAGTTTATATAAGATCCTAGGTACACATCTTTAGGACATATGTGATTTCTTCTAATGAGCATAGACATGTAGATTGACTGGAACATTGGAGAGGCTTGGATGACTATTGCTGCCTAAGTCCTTTTTATGCAAGGTATTTCTTCTCCAATTGTGGCCATCTGCCTTTCTCTACCACCATATATTCGGTCTTTGATTAGGTTCAGGATGATACTTGTTATGCACTATTTTATTAATCATAACATACATAAATGATATAAAATTTTTTATTTGTATATAAGCAAATGAGATTTTTCTATTGAAAATATTTTTCGAAAAAACTAGCAAAGTCTAAGTCCCGAATGAGCTTCTGTCGTCACCGCGTGGATTTTGTGGTCACTGGTTGGATGGTGGAGCTGAAGGAGTTGTTAAGCTCCCTAAATAAAAATAATGTGACAAATTATAGGTTATCTTAAATAAATGCTTCAGATTTGGCAGCAATAATCTAACAGTTTAGGTTCATAGCATTATGAACAGGACTACATTCTTCGATTATTGAGCCCATCTTGCCCGTTTAGTCGTAATCCTTTTTTGGCCATGCATGGATTGTAGTGAACCCTATTTTAGTTGGTATTGTTCAAAATATATTCAAAATGAGTTTTTGTGGAATCTTATTAAATCCTCAATACATATGAAGTGACATATTCACATCGGACCTATTCAAATTCAATTCATTGATATCATTATTTTGAGTTTTAATTTTTTTTTAAATAGTTCAAATAAAATTTGTTGGAATATTACAACTTCAAAATTTAATTTTCAATAAAGCAATTATGAAAATATGAAAAATTATAAAAACTTAAAAAAATACATATTAGTATTTTTTTTTTCATATATGCATTGAAATATCAGCCTACATTAAAAATTAAATCTATAAATTTGACTCCACACATTGAATTCTTGGCTTGTGGTGGGCCTAGTTTTTCTCTCCAACACAGCATACCTTTCCATGCAGTTTTCAATGAAAGAAAACCATCGAATGAAACTATCTGCACGTGTTAATTAAAAAAGGCCGGAAACACAGAGTTCCTATGCACCTCGAGATTGATTTGTGACCTTGTGATTCTTTAACTTGCAGTATCTGGCAGGGTGGACCCAAAGAGTCGTACCTTTAACCAAGAAAAAGAAAGATAGATCCCCGAGCTTTGTTTATAAGAAGCACAGCTGCACACCTGGTAACAAATTAAGAAATAATAGATTACTTCATTATAAGTTAAAAGACATAAGTATTTTTTAAAAATTTACAAGGGTAATTCTAAGAAGAGTTCGATTTCTTAGAAGATCAAATGTTTTCATCATTAGATTGTTATTTATATATTAGAATTTGTAGTTTTTTTATTTGACTACTTTGAAATTTGAGAAAAGATAATCCAATAATAAAAACATTTAGCCTCCTAATACTAAATTTGATTTGATGCAATGTAGTGGAATGCGAACAAGGGTAGAAGTGGGAGTGAAAATGATAACCAAATGAAGTGGTTATTAGATAATTATATTTGGAATGGTCAAAATGAAATGTTTCATTTCAATTTTTTATATTTGATACAACAAAATATTATAGAAATGAAATAGAAAAAAATAATCAGTTACAATAATATTTTTTATTAAAAAATCTATTTAAAATAGTAAAAAACAAGTATCAGACTCAAAAAATCTTCAACATTTATTAGTAGTATGACATTGATTTGTTCTTCAAGTATGCTAGTATTTTTTTTTCATAATTTTGACTTTCCTTATATATTAATAAATTCTAATTCATTGATTTTATTTTATATTATATAAATTTGTCTAATAAATAATATTTATTTTATAAATAATATAAAAATATCTTATTTTAATTTTTATTATTAAAAATATAATTATAAAAAAAATTTATAGCAAAAGTATTGGAAATATAACATTATTTTTTTATTTATTAATTGTTGACGTCGGATTTTGGTATTAAATCAAACTCCAGCCAACAGGGGGATTCTTTCGGGATTTTAAGTTGTTAACCTATTCAGGCATAGAGAATCAACAGAAAACACAATAAAGAAGGGAAGAGCAATAAGAAGATACAAGATTTTTAATATGGTTTGGTTAAATCCGGACAGTATCAGACCCTATGTCCACGATAGTGTATTATTCAGGAAGTGTTCTTATAGAGTTTCAACATACAAGTTTTCTCTCTCCTAATATTGACAGAGTTTCTACCTGTTTCCCCCTGTAGAGGGCTCCTTCCTTATATTTATAGAAGAGAGGAAGTTACAAGCGTGATAGTAAATGCAGTAAATTTGTTATATCAATATTTAATGTATAAAACAGAATAGATAGACTAAATCTTCATTTTCGGCTACTGCAGATTGTCTCCTACAAGTGGGCCCCGTGTGTCTTCTGGGTAAAGCATGACTTGATCTACTGCGGTCTTCGGTTCAACGAGCTCCAAGGTTGTTGATCGCACCTTACCAACCAGATCCTTCGGTCTGGGAGCGAGCGAGTCTCTCTGGGATGACAAGGTCAAGCTCGCTCTTTCCCAAACGAGCTTGAGCTAAGGGGCTGCTTAGTGAGATGAACTAGAGATTAAGCGTCCTGAAGTATCGTGCTTGGGCTATTCGTCAATCTGTCTAAGATAATTGAAATTTCATATATAAAATAAGCCTCCCAACTCTCAGCTCACTTTGCAGGCTAGGAGTTATAAATTTCCTGGATCCTTATCTGCATTTATGGTCAAAGTCTTTGCTTGATCATACTGTCACTTCAAATTTCATTTCTGTCTTTTCATTCTACCTCAGATACTTCTTATTGTTTGCAATCTCTAGCCATTGGCATGGTAGCCTTGTTTCTCTAGTTCGTTGCCGGGAAGCCTTGGGGGGGTTTCAAATCATCTCTCCCCGGTCCTTCCATAGAATCCAGCATTGTTCACTGGATTTTTGAGGGCTTCTAGAATTTCTCCGGGTGTGAGAGTGGAGAAGAACTGTGGGTTGAGGAGAAGCAGGGCTCACTAGTCTTCCTGCTGGTGGGAGTTCGCCTACCAGTTGTTGGCATTTTTGCTTTCAACAAAAGCCTTAGGCTTTGTGCTTGGTTTCTGTATTTCTCTCGTCCTGATGTAATTTTGCCTCGTCAAGGCCTTTTTAATGCATAAGATCTTTTTTGCGATCTCAAAATGCTGTCATTTTTTTGCATTCATAAATTTTCATAGTATGCATTGAAACATTCAGATAGCCAATCAGCTAAACATCTCCAAGCAAAACACCTTCACACATAAGTGTTGTTAGTTCTACAGAAGGATCATGCATAATTAGAAAATCGTACGAGAGCTATGAACAATTAGTCACATGTGAGCTATGAAATAGAGTGATCTTGTTGTCTTAGGCAAGTAGTCAATTCATCAATTCTTTACGCTTCAACGAGCATAGAGCTACACTAGTGTTGGGTGTTTAAGAGTGCCTCTGCACCTCAGCAAGCACGCAATTGTGCTGGCAAAGCGAGTATTTTTTAAAGCTTCCGCACCTCAACAAGCACACAGCTGTACTAGTAAAGCAAGTGTTTTTTAGTGTCTCCACACCTCAGGGAGAATGTAGCTGTGCAGGCAAAGTGAGTGTTTTTTAGTGCCTCTGTACCTCAGCGAGTACGCAGCTGCACTGGCAAAGTATTCATTAATTCGTCTACAAAATGAGCTCTAAGGGGCCTCAACCAGACCAAAGGTCACGGTTGGCACAAAAGAAACTTGAAGAATTGGCCGCATGCAAGCTATGGACTATGTGATTACTTGATAACGGAGGGCAAAGTGAAGTGATAAAGACGAAAACATTAAGCCAATTGATAGACAACTCACAATAATGCAAAAAAAAGCTTTTAACATTTACATTTGAAATTGAGATACATTGCTAATGTATGACTTGGACCAACCCCCCCGGTTCTTGGCCGGTACTGTATTGAAGAGGTTGGGGCTGCTACCTCACGAGTTGTACCACATATTCCCTTAGACGACCCTTTCTGATTAGGTCTTCAATTGCATCTCTGAGGGCCAAACAATTTGAGGTCCCGTGACTGACCTCATTGTGATAGGTGCAGAATTCATCATTGTTCCTTTGCCTGAATGGGGTCTTCAAGGGTCTATGCCTTTCAAAGTTTTCCATTTTTCTCTCTGCCAAGCAAATTTTATCTTGGGAATCCTATAGGATGCTATACTACTCACAATGGTCCAAATGTTGAGGTCACTCACCTCTGGGTCTTTTGGACTTCTTCGTAGTCCGTTCGGTAGAGTAATCACCCTAGTTTGTGTCACTCCTTTTCTTGCCATGAGAGGAGCTAGCCTTTTCATCCTTCTTATCAGACCTTTCCAAGTCGAAGGTTTCTTCCCACTTAATCTGCTTAATAGCTTGCTCATAGAACTTAGTGAGGTCCTTCACCGGGAACTTGTACAGACTCTTGTATAACTTTCCATCTTTGTGGAGTCCTGCGGAGATTGTCACCAGCATGGTTTCTTTAGATGGATTCTCCACTGAATTAGCTTTGAGCCTGAATCTAGCAATGTAGTCCTTTAGTGACTCAGGCTTATGTTGAAAGACTATAGCAAGATAACAGGGGCCACAAGTTGTCTCTTTAGCACTCGATACTGACTGATGAATTTCTATTAACAGTCTTCCCAACTACCAATTGAGCGAGCTGAGAAGCTTTTAAACTAAGCTCGAGATACACCTCCCAATGTGGTCGAAAACACTTGGCACTTAATCAAGGGATCAATTGTTTGTAAGTCCATCTGAATGTTGAATGCATCCAGATGATCCTAAGGATCAGAGTCCCCATTATACAACGGAATTGCGGGGACCTTGAGTTTAAGGGGAAGAGTTCAAGTTTCGATCTCCTCAGAGAGCCGTGACTTTTCCTTATAGTGAGCTCGATCACTCAGAGCTCGAAGGCATTCCTCCAGCTGAGTTATTTTCCGAAATAGCTCTCTGACTAATGGGTCTCGTGCCCCAGAGTGTTGCCTAGTTGATTGTTGGATCCTTTGGTCTTGGTGGTCATTAGAGTTGTAACCTGGGATCTGCTTCTGCGACCAATGAGTTAGTGAGTTTTCTGGGTTAGAGTTGTCCAAACATTTGACCCGCTACTGTTGGGAAACATTGACTGGTGTTGCGGCTTCGGCCTGTCTCTGCACACCTTATGCTAACAATGTGACTGCTTTTGTCAATTCCCCCATTATGCTTTCCAATTTTTCCTAACATTGGAGCCAGACTTGTACTCCATCAGTGCCGTTGACAACGACAGTTGGTCAGACAGAACTGGCTTGCGGGAAACCAGCGATTGCACTGATGATGGGAGCAGTGAAAAAATCTATTGTTAAGACATGCCCTTCTAGAGGATTGGGTAGCACATTTGAAACTCTAGTAGTTCTTCCCTCAGCCATTACAGCAGGAAACGAACCAGAATAGGTGAGATCCCCATAGACGGCACCAAAATGTTGACGTCAGATTTTGGTATTCAACTAAACTCCAGCTAACGAGGGGATTCTTTCAGAATCTCAAGCTATTAACCGGTTCAGACATAGAGAATCAGCAGAAAACACAATAAAGAAGGGAAAAACAATAAGAAGATACAAGATTTTTAACATGGTTCGATCAAACCTAGACAGTACCAGACCTTATGTCCACGATAGTGTATTACTCAGGAAGTGTTTTTACAGAGTTTCAGCATACAAGTTTTCTCTCTCCTAATATTGATAGAGTTTCTGCTTGTTTCCCCCTACAGAGGACTCCTTCTTATATTTATAGAGGAGAGGAGGTTACAAGCGTAATTGTACATGTAGTAAATCTGTTACATCAATATTTAATATATAAGACATAATAGATAGACTAAATCTTCATTTTCAGCTACAAGTGGGCCCCGTGTGTCTTCTAGGTAGAGCATGACTTGGTCTCCTATGGTATTTGGTTCAACAAGCTCTAAGGTTGTTGATCACACCTTGCTAACTAGATCCTTTGGTCTGGGAGCGAGCGAGTCTCTCTAGGATGACAAGGTCGAGCTCACTCTTTCACGAACGAGCTCAAGCTGAGGGGGCTGCTTAGCAAGATGAACTGGAGACTTAGTGTCCTGAGCACTCTTCAAATCTAGGCCTTTATCATGCTTGGGCTGTTCGTCGATCTATCTAAGATAATCTAAATTTCATATATAACATTAATATAAGAATAATCTTATAATAGTCATAAAGCTCTTGCACAAATCTTTCTACCTTCTTAGCCTCATTAGGAATTAAATGATTAGTACATCAGGAGAGTCAAGTGAATGGAGCATTATACTTGCTCATAGTTAGGTTTTCTTGTCTCAAATTTTCAAACCCTTAGGTGTTCATTTGCTAGACACTAAGTGGAAGAAATCTATTGATAAAAGCCTCTTGGAATGTTGCCCAAGTCAATGGTTCTGCATCAGCAATTTGCCACTTAATAGCTCCAACATACCAATAATGAGTCAAATCATCTAACTAATACCCTACCAATTCTATTAGTAAGGGTTTAGAACACTGCAACATCCTAACATATATTTCAATCTCCAAGAATTGATATGAATCCATAAAAGTATCAGTTCTGGCATATCAAGGCTGCTTCAACTTCAAAAACTCATGTGCGATTCTTAATCTATTCTTTTGCTCATTTCCAGTGAGAAAGGTTCAGTCTATTTTATTTCACGTATTTCCATTAGGCTTTCTAATCTATCCTTAATTCTAATCTTGTGTTAATGCATGCACCAAGTGATTCATAGCCTACTGAGTTAAGTTTTCCTCCCATTGAGGGACTTCAGGATTATCACCGACTTCACAACATGGACTATTTCATCCAATAGATGAGCCTCTATTACCAGACTCAGATTCTTGGCCTTCTTGCCTTCTAGTTCTTACCATAATCTACACTACACAATTAATCAAATTCTCAAGACATATAAAAGACTCTAATTTAATTCTGCTGACATGAACACATATTTAATCAGGTCAACAGGAATGGTACCAGCAATAAGTGCTCCTGGGTGCACATGTGCTACTGGTACGATTCCTATTAACACCAAATGAAACCACCAGCATCATTATATGACTCTAAGCAATCTGCATGGAGACCTATACTTATAGGTTTAACCTAAACCATTACTTTGATACCAAACATGTCATAACCCAAAACCTTGATTATGATTGAGGTGAATATCAACCCTTTTATTGATAATCACCAACCTTTCACCACTTAAGCACATTTATAGTCATCTCACGTTTTTCCTAACTATATTCATTTAAATCTCATTGATTGACCTAAAGATAATAAACTATAGAGAGAAAGGCAAGCACATGGGAAAATAAACATATTTCATAATTTACACTAGGATTGCTCAATAGGCACATGCTAGGTTGATATATGGTTTTGTGGTTTACATGCAATTTTCAAAAACAACTTTTCACCTTCCCTAAGACCTGGATGTCATCCCCAAAACTACTCTATATCCTTCCCAAACAAGGCAATCAAAAGAAGCTAGATCAATCTATGTCTTATCATAATTTTAAAAGCATTTGTTAATATAACTAAGCTCTATAGCCCTTTTATTTACTAGTTTTTCAAAAAAAGGTTAGCAAAATATAAGGTTTGATGGTAGACCTCTATGGGTTAAACCATCTTAGGGCCATCATTAGAAGAACATTAGGCAGGTTTATGAGAATGAACTTAACCTTGTAGAGTACCTCACATGCTGTTAAATATAAGATAATAATATAATGTATCTTAATTTGATATGTTCCTAGAGGACTACACACTATGGTAGTGAAGACGTCAGTCGTAACTTCTATTAGATCATTATCCATTTTTACTTTTTTGGGGGAGGGTTAGTGGCAATGTCTTGAGAATTTAAAAAATAATCCATAAAAGAATGAGTCTAGGGCTCAATGAGATAATACATACCAAACCTATGAATTTATCCAATAAAGACCTCATATGTATACATCAACATGATATCCAAGCAATTGTTTCTCATACTCAATCTCATATAGATATTAGTAAACTTCAAAGACTTACCTCTGAGTAGTTTCATATCACATTGAACATAACACATTATATTGAATCAAAGTCCTCAAGGCCTTAGACCACCACTCTTTTCATTACATTATTCAATATCATCATATCACATTTGAATATTTCACAAAATGATAACAGATAGAAGCAAAATATATAAAAGTAATAAATCCCCTTATTACTCCGATCCAGCCTTACCCGACATAATTCTAGCCTTATGACTCAAAGCCAACCTTATCCCACCTATCATATTAGAAAGTGCAGATTTGGGATCTGGTACATTATTCCCATCACAACCCATCATTCATATGTCAAGCATCATAAGAGCTTTCAAGCATTTAATGATATCAATCTCATAACAAATGCATCATCAAGTTTACATAAACACATTCCATCATCATTCATGATATCGTGTATCATTCCGAATATCATAAAAGTTATCAAACATTAAGCAATATGGTACTTACAATGCAAGTTTGGAGAATATATATGTATATTGATATATATATATATATATATATTAGAGTGCTAAGTAAAACAATCTTTCCCTTTTAACATTAATGAATTGTATACACTTCTTAAAAATAATTTGGATTCTTTAAATTGCAAAAGTGAAAGTTTTAATAAAATTGATTTTATATTTCAAAGCCAATCTAGTGATCAAAATCTCAATTAAAGTGACTGAATTAATATGTTATAATATTGCAAAAATAATTAATTAAGAGTGTATAAGAATGTATAATAACATATTATTAATGTTATATGTGAAAATTGGCTCAGTCCATGAGTGCTCGCAAGAAGCCCAAGACCAACAAGGAGACTAGCTTGAGTAGTGCCCAGGATTATTTCATCACATCGTAAAGTAACCTCGTCGACCATGATTGGTGTGCGAAGGAGTGGGTTCAAACTTGCTATTGCCAGGGTCGGGCAAGTCACCTGGCGGAGCCTAGCCTCACCTAGCTCGCGACCCAAAGCTCGCCAGATAGAGAGGTTAAATCATGTCTTGCCCTAATGGTCAATTGGGGTCCCGCCTGCAAAAGGTAGCTTCCAGTCAAAAGTAGAAGATTTGGTCTGCACATTCTATCTTGTGCAATCAATACTGATGTAATAGATTTACTGCATATATAATTACTATTGTAGCCTCCTTCCCTCTATAAATATGAGGAAGGAGCCCCTCTATAGAGAAAGAGAGGATCCCCTGCTGAAACTCTACCAAAACAAATATTAAACATTGTAGAGACACTATATTAAAAACACATTACTGTGGACGTAGGGTCCGATGACATCCGAATTTGGCCGAACCACACTAAACTTTGTGTTTCCTCTTCTCCTCTTCCCCTTTGATTATTTTTCGATCTTAATGCATTCGAATTGATTACAGGTCAAAGATCCTGAAGAATCCCCCGTTGGCCAGATTTTGGGGTCCTCTATCATCACCAAAATTTGACATTAACATTTTAGCCCTGTTTGTGGGGATCTCACCTGTTCTAGTTCATTTTCGCCGTAATGGCCAAGGGAAGAGTCACCAGAGCCTCAAATGCGCAACCTCATCCTTCGGATGGTCATGTTTCGATGGCAAGCTCACCAACTGCTCCCGTCGTCAGGGTAGCTACTTGTATACCTTCAGCTGGTTATGGCACAGCAAATTGTCGGGCCCTCAGGGAGGCCATTGAGGACTTGATTAGAAAGGGACGCCTAAGAGGGTATGTGGTATAGCCCTCAAGGCAGCTGCCCCAGCCTTCTTAGCATAATCCCAACCAAGAGCTAGGGGGCTTGGTCTGAGTTGTATATTGATGATTGTGTTTCAAATCTCGGGGTGAATATAATTGTCATTTCTTTAATTCTGTTGAAAGTTTTTTGTCGATTAATTAAATGTCATTCATTCTGTTCTCTTTGCTTCTGAGTGCTGGCAATATCCGCAACTCGCATGTGGTCAACATATCACAAATCTCACTAGAAATTCCATACTTTATGCTAACAGTGATCCCTGATCCCGTTGAGGCCCCCCAGAGCTCATTCTGGAGAAGAATTGACGAAAACTTAACCAGTTGAGCTACGTGCTTGTTGAGGTGTGGAGGCACTAAAAAACACTCACCTCGCCAGTGCGGTTGCATGCTCACTGAGGTGTGGAGACACTAAAAAACACTCACTGTGCTAGCGTGGCCGTGTGCTCGCTAAGGTGCAGAGGCACTAAAAAACACTCACTATGCCAGCGTGGCCGCGTGCTTATTGAGGTGCAGAGGTACTAAAAAACACTCACTATGCTAGCGTGGCCACGTGCTCACTAAGGTGTGGAGGCATTAAAAAATACTCACTATGCCAGTGTGGCCGTGTGCTCGCTGAGGTGTGGAGACACTAAAAAATACTCACTGTGCCAGTGTGGCCGCGTGCTCGCTGAGATGTAGAGGCACTAAAAAACACTCGCTATGCCAGCGTGGCCGCGTGCTCACTAAGGTGTGGAGGCACTGAAAAACACTCGCTATGCCGATGTGGCTACATGCTCGCTGAGGTGCGGACTAAAAAATACTCACTGGACCAGCGTGGCTATGTGCTCGCTGAAGTGCGAAGACACTAAAAAACACTCAACACTAGCGTGACTTCATGATCACTAAAGCGTAAAGAATTGACAAATCAATTATTTGCCTAAGGCGATAGAACGTTGAAAGTCACAGATCTCATATGCACTTATCAAATTAGCCACGAAAGTGACTCGAGCATGAGAACGCTCGCCTCCAACTTCGCAACTATCATGCGGAAACACCCTAATTCACAGCTCACTGGCGACTAAGTATGTGTGCCTCTCACACAATTTCTCAGATAAGTGCAAATCACTTAGATCGACCAAACAATAAGCACGGGGAACAAAAATAATAAGAAGAAATTGTAGAAAAGAAGTTCTATTCATTAGAAAGCCTCGACGAGGCTAGATTACATCGGAAAGCTCTGAATAATAGACTAAGCTAAATACAAAGAGAAAACTATAACTAAGAAGAAGGGCCAGCCTTGGGGAGTCGCACCTTGATTTATTAGGGACTGCACACTACAACTTTCTTCTTCCAAAGCATAATTAGTGGTAGTGTTGCATCCCTTTGCGCTTGACCGCTTGCTCCTCCTAAAGGAATCTAATCAGTAAGCCTTATGAGCTTTACTGGCCGAACAATTTTCTCACGGCAGAGTCAGGAGGACACAGTCTGAGATCCATGCGAGATCCTTCCACGTCATTGGGGAAGATAAGTCTTCCAAATTACATATGCAGCAGACCATACATGCCTTCGATGAAGGATAGAATGCCGAAAATGGAGGAGGTTTATCAGGGAACTCCATGGTTTGAATGAAGAAGCAGAAAGGGTTGTGACTTCCTTATATAGAACAGGGGATGTCTCCACGGATGTCTCCACTGAAGGATCTGGAACCATCCCCCCAATTGTCGTCATTATGGTCTCGAGAAAAGGCTAAGTTGAACTGACAATAGCTGCTGGACACGTGTCACAGACATATGGCCTAATGCAGATGGAACGATAGTTTCAGGAAAAGGCTGGCGATTCAAGAACTAAAGAGTCTCAACTCCCAACCCACAGAGCGAGCTACAAGTTGGTGGGCTTATGTTATATGTGAAAATTGGCTCAGTCCATGAGCGTTCGCGAGAAGCCTGAGACCAATGAATAGACTAGCCTGAGCAGCGCCCAAGATCATTTCATCACATTGCAAAGTGACCTTGTCGACCCTGACTCATATGCAAAGGCGTGGGTTCAAACGCGCTATTCCCAAGGTTGGGCAAGTGACCTGGTGAAGCCTAACCTATGACCCAGAGCTCGCCAGACAGAGAGGTTAAATCATGTCTTGCCCCAATGATCAATTGGGGTCTCGCCTGCAAAAGGCAGCTTGTAGCCGAAAGTAGAAGATTTGGTCTGCACATTCTATTTTGTATAATAAATACTGATGTAATAGATTTACTGCATATATAATTACCATTATAACCTCCTTCCCTCTATACATATGAGGAAGGAGCCCTTCTGTAGAGAGAGAGGATCCCCTACTAAAACTCTGTCAAAATAGATATCAAACATTGTAGAGAACTATATTAATAACACGTTACCATGGACATAGGGTCCGGTGACATCTGAATTTGGCCGAACCACGCTAAACCTTGTGTTTCCTCTTCTCCTCCAATTATTTTACGATGTTATCACATTCAAATCGATTACAAGTCAGAGATCTCGAAGAATTCCCTATTAGCTGAATTTTGGGGTCCTCCGTCATCACCAAAATCTAATGTCAACAATTAATAATAGTGAAATAGTAGAATTATAGTATTACAGAATGTATATATTGAAAAAAAAGAATTATGCAGTAATATGAAATTTAACAGAATATAAATTGCAATAAATTTAAATTGCAAAAAATAAAAAGAAATGTAAAAGACAAAATAATTTTTAAAGTGATTTAACTTTACCTGAAACCATAGATAAAGTCTATATCCACTGAGTAAATCCCCAACCAGATGGCTTCTTTTTATTACTACAATTAGGATTTTAATTGGGCTCCCGAACAACCAGTTAATACAACAAGAATTTTGCTAGGCTCTTGCCAAACCTAAAAATAATAAGATTTCACCAGGCTCTTACTTAACCTAGATACAATAATTCTTCTATATCTTTAGACTATGATCAACCTCATAGCCTAGAGATCTACAAAGAATTCAATGCACTCTTCAACTAACTATAATCAACCTCATAGCTAGATAAGATGCAAAGGGAGGATCAACCTCTTTCTTTATATCTCTATTGACGTCGAAATTCGGTTCTGGTCCAAACTTCAGCCAACAGGAGATTTTTTTGGGATCTCAAGCTGTTAACTGGTTCTCAAATAGGAAATCAATAGAATAAGCCAAGAAAGAAGGAAGAGCAACAAGGAAACATAAGGTCTTTAACATGGTTCAGCCAAATCCGGATGGTGTCGGACTCTACGTCCATGATAGTGTATTGATCAGAAAATATTTCTATAGAGTTTTGGTATTCAGGTGTCTCTCCCTCATTTACAATTCATCTCCTTCCTGTATTTATAGAGGTGAGGAGGTTACAATTATAATTTTATATACAGTAAATCTATTACATCAGTATTTAATGTACAAGACTTGAACAGACAGACTAAATTCTGAAATTTGTCTACTATAGATTGCCTCTTGCAGGTGGGCCCTGTGTGTCTGCTGGGCAGAGTGTGATTTTGATCTTCTGTCTAGTGAGCTCTCGGGTCACAGATCACATCTCGCTAGTTAGATTTCTTAGTATGGGGAACTGTCGATTCCTTCGCGATGACGAGGTCGAGCTCGCTTTGTCAGGGATGAGCTCGAGTTGAAGAGGTCACTCTATGACATAAACTAGAGACATAGCACTCTGAATGCTCTTCACACTGGGTATTCATCGTGCTCAGGCCATTTACTAACCCTTCAAAGATGATCTAGATTTCTCATATAACATATAATGTTCGATCCCCACAGATGGTTCCAAAATGTTGATGTCGAATTTTGGTTCTAGTCCAAACTCAAGCTAATAGGGGATTCTTTTGGGATCTCAAGTTGTTAACTGGTTCTCAAATAGGAAATCAATAGAATAAGCCAAGAAAAAAGGAAGAGCAAAAGGGAAACATAAGGTTTTTAATGTGGTTCGGCAAAATTTGGACAGTAATGGACCCTACGTCCACGATAGTGTATTGATCAAAAAATATTTCTACAGAGCTTCGGTATTCAAGCATCTCTCCCTCCCTTACAATTCATCTCCTTCCTATATTTATAAAAGGGAAGATGTTACAAGTGTAATTTTATATGTAGTAAATCTATTACATCAGTATTTAATGTACAAGACTTGAACAGATAGATTAAATCCTGAAATTCAGCTAATGCAAATTGCCTCATGTAGGTGGGCCCTATGTGTTTGCTGGGCAAACTATGATTTTGATCTTCTATCTAGCGAGCTCTCAGGTCACAGATCGCATCTCGCTAGCTAGATTCCTCGGTATAGGGAAATGTCAGCTCCTTTGCCATGACAAGGTTGAGCTTGCTCTATTAAAGATGAGCCCGAGCTGAGGAGGTTACTCTGTGACACAAACTGGAGACATAGCACTCTGAGTGCTCTTCACACTGAGTATTCGCCTTGCTCGGGCCATTTACTAACCCTTCAAACATGATCCAAATTTCTCATATAACAATCTGCAATTTCTATCAACCTAGAAATTGCAAATTACAATCAAGAAATATAGATTCCTAATAACCTAGAAATCTAGAGGTAAAATCAAGAAAAAGGTAAAGATATACAATATCAAGTTTGAAATGACAATTTCAAGCATCTAGCTATAAATTCCTCTTTAGATCTTAATGAAAGAATCTTGATTCAATCAAATAAAGAAAGGTAGAGATGAATCTTGTTAGGCTAAATTTACTTTGAGAATTTCGCCCTTGAAGAAGTAACTTTGTTTATGAAAATTGTTTATTTGAAATAGGGTTAGAAGTATTTATAGTTGTTGTAACCAACATTTTAAAAATAACTAATTTTCAGTGCTTGAATTGATTCGTAGCGGTTATAATAAACTAATAACTAACTAATCAATTAATGAATTGATTTGTAATATTTTGAAATTAGATCTTGAATCAATTAGGGAATCAATTCAAATGATTTTCCTAACTATCAATATAAAAAAAAAATTTTAAGATTTTTTCTTCAAGAATTGATTGGTGAATCAGTTCGAATGGTTTTCACAAGTTTTTCAACATGAATCGATTGATGAATCGATTCACAGAATGTAAAATGCTTTTGATAAAACTTACATTTGTGAAAGATCATTTTAAAAACTTGTTTGAAAAATATTTAATTTATAAATCACTTCAAGAGATTTATTTCTACCTCAATTTATCAGTTTTAAAAAATTTATTTATATCAATATTTAAATTGAAATTTACTCCTAAATGAAAATTTGGATCTCTTGAATCATATGAACTTTGATTTCACTTTGACTTCACTCTGATCTTGTAAAACAAATGATAATACACTAAAGAATATTGATTAGATATAAATTGTTTTCAACATCAAGACCTCATAGAGAGAGATAACAAAGTAATCATATCAAAAATGTTAAAAATCTCATTAGCTATACTAATAAGGCTAATAATCTCCCCCTTTTATATGATGACAAACAATTTAGGATCAAAGTTTAATTTTTATAATAAAGAAAAAAAAAATTTACTCTTACTTTTCAAAATGACTTATTTTCTTTTTTGTTTATATTTGATATCAAAGCAATCTTAATTTTTTTTGTGTCTCGCCCTTCCGACCCCTTTTGAATTGAGATTGACATCTCCTTTTAAAAATTTCATTTCTCCATTTTTATCCAAAATTCTTAATTTTCATCTAAAATTTTTAATTTTCCCTAATTCATTCTCATCTAAAATCTTTCTCTCTCCTCCCTTGACACATCAAAAAGGCAATAATGCATCCTAAGAAAATTGTACCAATGAGATTAGAAGTGAAAGAATTTAGATTAAAATAGAATATCTTTGTATATGTACCAAAAAAATATTAATATTTAATATTCAATCAGCATATCAAAATTAGCATTTCATATATTCTAGCAGTCAAACCAAATATTGAATCAAAATATTGAATATTATATCATCCAGAATATATCATCATTCAAACCATAATTATCAATATGTCAAAATACAGTTATCCATCAACAATATCCAAAAAGTAGTTTAATAAAGGTAATGACAAGGAATAAGGGACTCAGGGATGACAAACAACATGATAAATAAACATCAAGTCATAAGACTACTCAACAGGAGGAGAATCTAAATCATCTATCTTTTGTAACACAATTTCTTTATCTTATTGTTGCATCTGTTGCGTAACCTCACATACTTGAGTTTCAATTGATTTGAGTCACTCATTAATTTCATTCATATGTTTTTTATTCTTTGATACCATGTTTGAATGTAATCTTCCATCAACTCAAGCCAATTTTCTTAATTGTCTACTATTTTATTCATGTAGTCTGTCATATACTTATGCATCCGTTCAATCACCTCAGTTAATCTGCCTTCAACTTCATTGGATAATCTAGTTATGGAGCTTATGGATCATCTAGTGGTTTAAGGGATTTGTGCTCTTTTCTTAGTCCAAATACCTTGAGCATTTTATTGTAAACCCATTTTGTGAAAATGAGAAGCAGTAATCATGGTAGCTAAATTTGGTGCTACAACTAAAATTTCATCAGAAAATTTGATTTTGAATTTGGTGAGAATGGGAGTAAGGATCACGTCATAAGTGAGGTAGCTGATTTCTATTCTTTTTGAACATTCAACTATATGTCTCAAAATAAAGTAAGGCATATTAAAATCAAGTTGATTTTTAATAACCCACATTAAAAGTGGCTCATCCTCCACTATTTGGATAAAACTAGTTATTTTAGGCGAGGTTACATTATACAAAGCATTGTGCAGAATTCTATCCTTAGGATATAGACCAGTAATTAACAGTTTGCCAATTCCATCCTTTAGGGTGCAATAAGGAAAAAGCATTCTAATGGCCAGATTCTTGTTATATTCAATGAAGTGTCCTACAGTAAGCTTAGGTTGACTGTCATCCATGTCAAATTCTTTAGCAAAAAATTCAGAATCAACTACAACATGTTTATGCTTCACATAACATGATAGTTTAGCTTCAGCATCAGCTAAGTTAGCATAAAACATTTTCACTAGTCTAGGATAGGTATTTCTTTTGAAAGTGAAAAATTTTTCTAACTTATACTTAACTAATAAACCAAGTAAACGGGTAGATTTCAGTAATTGATCACCAAAGCATTTGAAGGGTTCTATTTTCCTATTGGAGAGTTGTAAAAAAGCTCATTTTGTGATTGGAAAAGTGATTCCTCATCCATCAATGTTGAAGGTTGTATTGGATTCTTTTCTCTTAGCAGTAAGTTTGATCCACTTAGATATTTGTGCTGAATTGCTAAAAGTTTTTGAATATTTGGAGTTAGGGTTTTGTTTGGGAAAATTGGGAATTTTATATTTGGAGTGATTCTATTGAAATAAATTGGACAAAAATGTTAGATTTAGTGTTTCTAAGTGTTTTGTGAAGGAAATTTGTGAAAAGACTGAGTAGGGATGGAGATTGGATTGAGAGAAGTTGAGAGAGTTTGGGTTTTTCAATTGAGAGGTGTGCATGAATGAGTTTGAAAATTGATTCACTATATATAGAATAGTGCTTTGAATCAATACATGAATTGATATAGAGGATAAAAATTTAAGTATGAATTGATTCAGGTTTAAATTTACTCATTAAGGTTCATATGCAAATCGATTATGAAATCGGTTCATTTATAGATAGAATTCCATATGAATCAATTAGGGAATTGATTCATCTAGGTGTTTTAGAAAATTTTAGAATTTTTTGAGTCTTCCTGAAACTTTTGAAAATCTATTGAATCAATTAACGAATCGATTCTCAATGTATATTTTTTGAGAAGTGAATTGATTACTGAATCGATTCAAAAACTCAAAGAAAAAATGGATAAATGTAAATCGATTCAGGGAATCTTGAGTTCAATTTTCCCAAGTTTTTATTTTTCTAAGTGTTTTCCTAATCATCTAAACAACCAATAAACTCCTCTAATCAATTGAAAACTCGATTCTTTCTCAATAAACCTGTAAAACAACCTTAGCAAAATCACTAATGCTTAAGTTAGTAATTGCAATTTACAAATCAATTTAGCATTTAAAATAGAAAGATAAAAAAAAAGTTTGTTGATATAAGGAGATTTCAAAATTCTTGAACTTGTGTGAGTTGCAACTTCCATTCAATATCATGAGTTGCCTTTTTTTCTCCCACACAGACCCACAAAAAAAAATCTATACTTTCTTTGCTGGTACCTAACAAATTTTGGGTCCAAATTTGTTAATAGCCATAGCAACATTTTTATCAGAATTTGATATATTTGGTAACCAAACTAGTTTTTCATTAGGCTTTAGCTCAAAGGTACCATTTCTATATGGATAGTGTTTGATATGGTGTCCTTTATGGTTACAAGAAAAACAAGTAATATTTCTATGGTTTGTATTTGTTCTTTTTTTCTTTTGTTGTTTGTATCCTAAGCCAGACTTATTATGAAAGTTCTTTTGACTTTTTAGCATGCTGTTAAGTTTTATCACACTACTAGTGAATCCTTGTAAAGCTATGGCCAATTGTTCTATTTCTAACTTATAAATCTAACACTGATCACATACTTTACTCTCACTTGGCAACTTTTCTTCTAAGATATTTAAATCAGTATTTTCCTTTTCTAATTTGTTGATTTTCTTCAGCAAGTTATCACTTTCATCCTTAATATGCTTAAATTCATTTTTAGCTTTCAATAATGAATATATTGTTAGCCTAGACTATTCTAAGCTACATATTTTCTTTGATTTTAATGTTGAAAAATAATTTTATGTAACAATATATTTTGGTGTTTTTGATTTGTTGTTTTATAGGTTCAAAGATATTCAATTCAAGTTTCAAGAGATTCAAGATTAGTTTTAGGAGTTATTTTGTTTTAATAGGATCTTTTATAAATAAGCTCAAATAATATTTGATCCAAAATTTTTAACTAAACAATGAGGTATAAAAATCATTTGAAGAAAAATAAGATTTTATAAAACAACTTTCTACATCATGAATTGATGTGTACATCAATGCATTAAAGAATTTGTGAAAAGCTCATATCGCAATCGAAGTCACATCGATGCATGAAGAAAATACTTTTTACTGAAGGTTTTGAAAAATGGCTACTTCAATGCAATAATCGATGCAAAGGTTGTAAACAACAAAATGCACTTCGATTACCACATCAATGAGTTAGCAATAACAAACTGTAATCGATGTGTGAATTGATGCAATAACTGAAAATTAATTATTCTATTACAGACGGTTATAACAATTATTCAAACCTAACTACCTTTACTATATAAATGATCCCTCACAATTTTTTTTCATAATTCAGTGCAAAAACATCTAATTAAGAGAAAAACATGATTTTCTCTCTATCTCACCAAATCTTTAGAGATTTCTACAAGAATTTTGGATCAAAGGTTACTTGAGTTTATCTTAGTTTGTTT
>JANHAO010004832.1:0-23545 GCA_026873985.1 Saraca asoca | reverse complement strand
AAGGGTATAATTATCTTTTTTCCTACAAAAAACATTCTCATGTCATGGGAAACTAAGATTCCCAACCCCCCATGGGAATGTTTTTTTGGGAAACTTGACTAAAAATGATTCCTGGATATCTTAATTTCCTAGGAATGTG
The DNA here is from genome assembly GCA_026873985.1 of Saraca asoca. NCBI lineage: Eukaryota > Viridiplantae > Streptophyta > Magnoliopsida > Fabales > Fabaceae > Saraca > Saraca asoca. The sequence goes on along the minus strand of JANHAO010004832.1, from coordinate 23,406 downwards.
TTTTTAAAATATGACTATCAAACATGAAAAACTTTGTCTCTCAAATCAGGATTACTGAGAAACTAAGAAGTTTCTCTCTACCAAACACCCCCTAAAAGTCTTCTCCCTTTTGATTAAATAAAGCATATAGACACTTTAGCATATTGTAGTGAGGAGAGAAATTTTATTGGGCCTTTGAAGACTTTTCGTGATCAATCATCAGGACATATAAATTTTGCAAAAATTTGCAGGAAATTGAAATGTAATATAAAAAGATGCTTTAAAATTATGTAATCAAATTTAATGAAATTATATTGATCTAACAGAAATAAGTGGCGTCACGGAGTTAAATATATCATCTATTTTAAATTCATGGGACAGTGTATTGTACTAAGGAAAAAAAAAATAACAGGACTGTGCGTCGTCACTGCACACTGAAGTTAAATATAACATCTATTTTAAATTCATGGGGCTGTGTATTTTACTTCAAAAAAATAAATAAATAAATAAAGAACAAGAGTGTGCCTTTCCTCTCCTCCAATGACGAATATACATGTGCATTGTAAATTTCGGGCCATTTACTTCGATTAAGAACTTCAGGCCCATTAACTTCGATTAAGAACAGCCTTTGACAACAAGAAGCCCAAAAAAACACCGGGGCCTGGGTTTGCTCTGGCTGGCCCAGCAGGTCTGCACTTTCAAGGGCTGAACAATATAGCTTGATAATTTAAACATACTATGCTTTGAAGCACCATATCGAGAAAAACATGTCCTTGTTTTTACCCAAAAATAATTGAACATTATATTACACAAATTGGACACTACTAATCAGTTTTGAACATTAGGAGTTACATCACCTATGATTCTTCAAGAAAATCATAAACTCGGCCACCGACCAAAAAATTTTGAAAGATCAGCAGCCTCCAGAAATTTGATGATCAATTCAGTGTAGCAAAATTGCAACCAAAATTCTGAGGGAACATATGAGACATTTCATGTACCGTAACAGCGGTCCCCTGCATCTCCCAGTCCAGGAATTATAAACCTATGCATGATAGAGAAACAAAACACATTACCATACTGCAATTATACATTAACGTTTGCAACTCATGAGGAATGAACAATGTTGTCAGGCGCTAACCCTTTGTCGTTGACTGTGGGATCAATAATTCCAGTATACACATGAAGCCTGTCAATTATCAAAATTAGAAACTCTCAACAAAACCATTTATCTTGAAACAAAGAGAAGATCATTGAATTTAATTATGTGATTACCCAGCGAACTGCTCACTCAGCTTTTGAAGAGCTGGAGGGGAGGCGACAGCAGATACCTGCAGTTTCATAAAGCGATGAACCAGGTTACAGATTAATGGATCTCTGTAAATCAGCTCACCATATAATGCACAATGCAGAGTGATGATTCAATGCGTAAAAAATGGCTCCGGCCTCCAATTATGCACCAATTCAGAAGGCCGTTAAATTTGTTTTAAATTTAAAAGAAATCTAATTTCGAAAGAAAGACATCATAAACAGTTCGGTTTAAATTTAAAACAATTCTAGTTTCTAAAGATATAGGGATTTTATACTTACGACTTTAATCTGCTTGTTACCAACTCCACGTTCCTTTATGAGTTTAATAGCTGCCACTATAGTTCCACCTATAATTCATGTGAAATGCAATAAGTATAATTCCATAAAAACGAGCCTCTGGCAGAAAAGAATTTCTGATATATGGAAAACAAAATTGCTGCATGGATATAATATTTTGCTATAGGAATATATGATCAAAATTCAGATGACAACAAAGGACCCGTTAACTCAATCCGAACTAGGAGAGTTAATTTCACTTCAGTCATGATTGGCTTAAATTGGTTGAAATTTTCATAAAGAACAAAATTTGGATTGTAAAATTGAAAGTGAATTAAACCAAAATTTGTTTGCTCATTGTTATCAAATTCTTTTCTTAGGAAAGGAAATTTTAAAAGGTACCCTAATTGTATAGCAAACCTTATGACAGATTGTCAGTCTTACGGAAAACTTCTGAGAAAGAAACCAAGTATATTTGATAATGGATATTATGTGTAACTCTATCTTCCAATTTGATTTTTATAATAAATGTCCCATAACAAGGCAAAAACTACAAAGTAGAAACCAACCCAAGCCAACCTGAGACTTCTTCTGTAAATCATACATACTTATGCCACAATGAAGAGCCATAGCTCAGACGGATAAGCTTCCAAATGTAAGCATAAATACAAGCATACAATAAAGAACTTGTGATCTCTGAAGGGAGATGAAATAAAGGATGCAGGAGCTAACTGGTTCACTTGTGTACGCATGACTAGCCAACTAAAATTCAAGAATTTTATTATGAAAGAAAATGAGAAGCTAGATTGCTCGATAGATGAAATGCACAGAAGCAAAACCTTAGACATGAGTGGATAATACATACCTGTAGCCAGCATAGGATCAACCACAAATACTTTAGATCCTTCAGGGAACTTCTCAGGTAACCTAGAATTCATACATGGAAATGCATGATGAGAAGTGATCCAATATGGTAACCAGCAAAAAGCCCTTTTACAACATCCTCCTAGCACCACATGCATAGGAGGGGAGGTAGGAGAAAAGGAAAGGGAAAAAAGAGAGAGAAAAGGGAAAAAAACAAAAAACAAAAAAACAAAGAAAGAAGACTTCTGCCTTCCATTTCACATTTCTTACTTGTTCAGATATACTGTTGGCTGAAGTGTTTCCTCATCTCTGCTCATTCCTTTTGAAAAATCAGAACAAAAAATCGCATAACATTATTATTCAATTTAAGAAACTGCCGAGACAAACTCTATTTTTAGAGAACAAGTGGCTCCACAAACCTAAAATCGCATGTATTTTAAACATGTGGCCAACTTATTAAAAGGAAATACAATAGAAATATATGAACGTTGGATGTATCCTAAATTGTCTTCAACTTACAAAATATGCAATAACTGAGCATCTGTATCCTTTTGTTTTACAAAGTATTAGTCTGCATCTAATCCTTACCCAAATGATATGTTTTTGTTGCTGGCAAGATTGATGGTGCATGTTCTGCAAGAGCTAGACCAGCCCTCAAGATTGGAACTACCTGTAAAAGTAGAAACATATTCTGGTGATGATTAGATTATAAAAAAAGAAAAAAAATTATAAATTTAAAAAGTCATTAAGTAATAAGTAAGTAACAAAAGCTTATTTAAAGCGATATGTTACTGACAGCTATAGGTTCCCTTGGATCTATAAACTCTACTGAGGCAAGTCCCAATGGTGACTGAATCTCTCTAGCAACAGTAGACTGAAAGCAATGAAAGAACAGGAGAAAAATTAACTCACGACAAAGTATTAGTTGAAGTGAACTTAAAATAAACAGAACACAAGAATGGAAGCAGTACTGAGACACATGCACTATGACACAGTAACTAACCAACCAATCTCTCGAAGCTTCATACATTAGTAGCCTTCCCAACTCAGCCATTGCATTTCCTACAGCATTAGGAACTCAAATTGTCAAGTCACATTTAAGCTTATCCAAGCAAATAAGATGTCAAGAAAAAGGGGGAAAAGAAATTGAAACTTAGAATGTTCCACAAAAAGCAAATAAGATGGCATGGAGTCATAAGGCTCTCCTGCTCAGTGAAGTCAAACTCCCCTTAAAAAACTTGAAATATTTAAATTAAGTAGCCTGAACAATACTTCAGGAGTTAACCAAGATAAGACTGCTTAACATAAGTGTTTATACTGAAATATGAATGCCTAGCATGCACTTGCTAACAACAGGAACCATAGCCGTTGTTTCAAATTCCAGCAATTGAATGTTTCTAAGGCATATGGGAGCTATAAAATGAGTGTTGGATTTTTTATACAGCATTATTTCCGCATTTGCATCAAAAATTAATTTGATGCTAAGAATTGCTTCATAATTTATAATACAAGGATCAAATTAGCGTACGTGCAGCAATCAAATTGGTTGGCCTTATAAAGCATAACTAGTAACAACAATAATGCTGCGTGTGGTGTTTGCCCTTATACAGTGGCTAAAATCTCATAAAGCATTATAAAGCAAAAGCAGTGAAATAGTAATCATCAAGAGAATTGAAGTGATTAAATCAGTTGCAATGAAATAGAAGTAAATAGTTGTCATCAAGAAAATTGAATTGATTGAAGGTTCCTATGCAATAGAAGTAAACGAAATGGGGTCAGTGTTCAAATCAAATTCAGAAGTTGTTACTCACTAAAGATAGGACAAGGAGTTTGTTCATTTCTCAGAACTGAAAGCCAGTGCTTGATCAAAGGGTGCGGAGGCACATAGACCTTCAAAGTTCAAGAACAATAAACAAATTCATCAAGCAATCAAGCCAACATTTTTGTTTTCTCAGAAACCAAACAGACCATAAACCCATGACCAAAATCACAAACAAACTTTTTACTCCTTATCTTTTTTTTTTTTTCTCAGGAACTAAACCAAACCATAAACCCATTAACCAAAGCCACTATAGAAATAGAAAACTGGCAAGTATTCTATTTTTAGAAAAGAATTAATAAATCAATCAACCAATTAAGCTAATAACGCTAAAATCCCAATGAAACTCCTTAACCCTTCCACTTTATTTTCCCAGGAACCAAACAGACAATAAACCAATAAACCCACAAGCCAGAATCAATTAAGAAGAAGAAAACTAACAAGCATTCTGTCTCCAGAAACAGGCTTATCTTCCATGGTCATATGAGACCTCACAGCACCAAAGCTGCGCCGTTCAGCACTGGAAAATGAGATCTGAGTGGCAGAAGGAATAAGGAAATGAGGGTTTTTATCGAAATGAGAATCTTAATCAATGACAACAAAAGGTGACAGCAGCTTCTTATTTTGTATTAAATTTAAATTATTATAGTATTGCGCTTACCTTTTCTGTCTTTGGTGCGAGCTTAACGAGTGAGAAGTGACAAGGATTCCGATACGAAACTTGAAATTGACAAGTGGACCAAATACGCTGCGTATGGGACGGACATCGGAGTTCAATGCGGAGCGATGCCATGAGTTGGGGGATTTTTCAGAACTTCGATGTTTGGAATTGGTGAGAAGGTGATTCTGTGCGCTGGGTTGGTTGGAGATTGGGAATACGACGATGATGTAATTCGGATTAAATTATGTATATTAATTTGATGTTTGTTGTATGTGCACAGTAAGTGGGCACCGCCCATGGGCTAGTTGGTGTCTTCTGCTCGGGTGAACCACGGGCTTTCCACCTGGCTAGCGTTGTGCTGAAGAACACTAGCTTGAAGGGCAAATTGCTTGACAGTTGGCCAGAAAGGTCATAACCCTAAAATGAACTGTGTCAAAAGTTCCTTCATCTTTAAAAATTTACCAATTACATCTTTAAATTAAGAAAAATTATAAATTATCTCATTAATATTTGAAAACATTATAAAAATGTTAGTTATCTAATAATTTTAATTCTATACATATAACTGTATTATATATTCTTTGTTAAGAGATTTATTTCATCATTTATAAGGTACAGAAGTCAAATTAAATATTTTTCTTCATTATCAAAATATAAGTTCTATGATATAAATTTTAGGAATAGTTAAAGCTAATAATGTGTTTAGTATTTGTTTTGTGCCTTATAGAAAAAAAGATAATACATCAGTAATGTATGTAACATATTTATTAGTTTAGGATTAAAACTAATAGTCAATTAATGTTTTTATAATTTTCTTTAAATTTTAAAGAAGTAATTTGTAATTTATTTAAAATTTGAGGATGTAATTTGTAGATTGCTAAAGTTTAGGAGAATAAGTTTTCACTCAATGAAATTTCAAGAAAATAAAATATATTTTTCTCAAATTAAAATGACTATAATGCTATACTTATTTCAGATTTTAAAATTTAGAAATCACCGAAGTTTTATTTGTCAAAGTAATTATATAAGTTTTGGTCAATAATTTTTGTGGTGAGAGATTTTGAATAAGTGCAATGCATGAATAATCTTAGTTCAACTTATATATGCATCGATTAATGACTCCATAAAAATTTTAATATTTCGGTACCATTTATTAAATTTGAATAAATAACAATTTGATAATGAGCAAATAAGACTTATTGTTTGGGAAATTATTCAGCTCATATCTAGTGTAAAATAAATTAGAAAAATGCAAATAGTTCTGGTTGTTTGATCCACTTTAAAATTAATTTTTTTTTGTTTAAAGTGTATTAAGATTATATCCTTAATCTTAGGATTCATTCAACCATAATATTAAATTAGTTAGACTTGTAAAAATATAATAGGAAAAAGTACTGGAATTTTAAATGTTACAGTATTACTTGGAGAATTGGGGCCTCTGCACAGAGGTGGAGGGTGATCAAATTTGTAGAGGAGACAAAAAGATAATCGCATATGTTGGTAAACAAAAAAAAAAAAAAATCAAATACAATGTAATTTTTGTCTAAACTACTATTACAATGATTGCATGACAATACATAAATTGATGATAATGTAAAATTTATTTATCAATGGATTAGTTTTAGATCCAAAATGCATTTCATTGTTTAGTTGTTTTGGAGGTTTAAAACTAACCTAATTTTTTATATACCAATTACTAAGTCTCTGTCATTTTTTTTTTTTTTTACAATGATACTCACAATTATATTCTATAATTATTATACATAAAGTTTTGAAAAATAAATTATATAATTAGTATTGTTTTATTCTTTGGGAAGGCTAATCTAATATTTATACATAATTTTTTTAATAAAACTCAAATAAAATAATAATAATAATTTAACCCGTTGTAGTATGCCACTTGTCATGGGAGGGAAAAATCACCTAATAAATCGGAATAAAAATCGAACATAGAATTTACAATTTCTAAAATTCAGAAACATTTGGTTTATGGAATCATATATTCTTAAGAATCTTAACATTTAAAAGAATGTGATTCTCAATAATGATACTATTGATGTATTAGTCAACTTAAGTTTAGAATCCTAAATTACAAATTGAGTGTATACGAAGAGAGAGAGAGAGAGAGAATAGAGAGACACCAAAATTTTTTAATATGGTTTAGTCGAGTGCAATACCTACGTCCACAGCTATTATATTTTTTCTGTCTATTTTAATAGAATATTTATATCTATTTGTTGTATGATTATTCTCTATTTTCCAAAGTATTCATTTTAATCAATTTTTCTTATACAATGATTTCAACCCCTATTTATAGTTGCTAGTGTATATAATCTTAACATAGTTCAAAAAAGAAAAAGAAACTAGAATAGACTTTTGCTTCATGAATGTCCACGTGCAAAAGGATTTCTGCAAGTTAATTCCTGCAAGTTGGTCCTTCATCGAGTTTAACCATAGTGAATGTGCTTCAATTTACAGGCTAAACATCATCCTTAACGATCTGAAATTACTGCTTTAACCCTTGACGAATGATCAGAGCTCACATTTGGCGACCTGTTCTAACAACCTTAATCTTGGTTGAGCAAGGCCTTTATTAGTTGAGTCTATTTATTAGATTTTTACTAATTCATTTGTATGACTCTAAAAATATCCATAATAAATACATTATCAATTTGATTCAATTAAAAATATTCAGAATATTATAATATTATATTTTAATTAATTTATATATTTTTAAAAATCATTTTAAAAAATATTTTTGTTGGAAAATTGATTAATCAATATTCGAAGTAAATTGATCAATGCCGAGAAGTTGACTGTCAACAATTGTCCTCATAGAAAAGTTGAACAGCTAATGATGATAAAAAAAACAGAAGTTTGATTGGTAAATAGTAATAGGTGGTGATAAATAATTCTTAATGAAAGTAGGTAGATGGTAGTGATTTGATGTAGTAATGATAGTAAGACATTAATGGACAAGGATAAAATAATCTTTACATATAACTAAAACATTCTCATGTTATCAAAATTTATTACATCTATCTCTTTCTTGAGAAATATTAGGTTAAAAGCATTTTCAAAAATGTTCACTTTGCCAAATAAAATTTTTTTATTTGTGAACTAAACATGAGATGTTGAATTATCTTGAAATATTTCCAGAAATGTTAAGAGAATTTCACAAACCAAACGCCCCCAAAGACACGAATCACATATGTCTACCTTAGCTCTTTAAATTACAAAAAAGTTATTTCAACTAATCCAGTCATAAAAAAAGTTACATTCATAATTTACTAGATATGTATAAAATAAAATCTAGTCAAAACTAATGTTTTGTTAAGAAATGCTTCTTTAGAAACTATTTTCCTAACTTTCCTATTTGGAGCTAATAAGGAAGTTAATCAACAAAAATAGATTCTGATTAATAAAAAGTGATAGTATATTTTTGAGAAAATAATTTTTCCTTTAATTGAAAGAAATCATTTTTTCAAATTATCTTATATTATATAATTTCTTTACTTTACTTCATTTTCTCTCCCTACCCTCTCTCTCATATATTTCTCTTTTTACCCCTCCATATTTTTATCCTTCTTTCTCTACCACTCTCTCTCTTTTCTCACCCATGTATTTCTCTCTCCCTCTTTTGATCCTCCTTTCTCATCATTCTCCTCTTTTCTCCTCTATTCCCTAGTATCATTCATTTCTCTCCCATTTTTTCTCTCTCTTATTTGTATTCTCCTCTCTCTCATTCTATTTTATAAATGTTGATATTCAATAATTATATGAAAAATTGTTTTAAAAAAGTATTTGAATAATTAAAAGAGTTAGTAAACATAGTTAATCATTTTTGTCAAAATCAATTAAATATAAATTAATCTCATAAAGAAACGATGAAAATAAAAAAAGATTTTAATTATTTTTTCATATATTATTTTAATAAAAGATATACACAAGTTTTGATTTTTGCTAGTAGAGATCTAATAACTCTTATCATAAAAAATATTCTAATAACAAAATTATTGTATGATTTTACCTTAAAGATGAAATGTATGTATAGAAATATTTTTCAATAAAGAAGTAGTGTGCCTCCATCAGAAGTAAAGCTAGAAATTTTATATTGTGGGGGCTAAAGGAAAAAATTTTATTTGCGTGATATCAAATATGTATTAATGAATAAATAGATGAGAAAGAAAATAAAAATGACATTTTATTAATAATGCACAAAAATTAATAATGATATTTGAAAAGAGGAAGAAGAGTAAAAACTCTTTAAGTTAATAACCTTACCTTTCACTTTTTTTAATAATTATGTGTTTTTTTATTTTTGGAGGGGTTCAAATAAAGAAACTAATTATTTTCTTTTAAAAATTAGACATTATAATAAAAAAATTGCAAGTGTTGGGGGGCTAAAGCCACCCCGACAATAAACTTAACCTCGCTCTAGCATTTATGCATTAAACAATAAGAATATTTTATTTTATATGTTGTTTAAATAATAAAAAAATAATATATTTTTTTAAAAAATACTTTTAATGAAATTTCATTTTTCGCCAAAAAAAATGGAATTTGAAATTTTCCCAATAGATATCATTGGAAAAAAAAGTTCAAAATTAAATTCATAAGTACACCAAATATACTAAGATGCATCTACTTTATAACTTTCATTTTGTACATGAATTTAAATTTGATACATTGTATTATAAAATTCTAAACAAGAATGTACTTCCTAAAGCTACAAGTATCTAGCAAATTTCTTTATGCACACTTTTTTTTTTCTTTTTAACTATTTTATCTCTTATATCCAAGGGTTGATAGATTATGGTAATGTATATGTATCAAGAGTTGATCATTTAAGAAAGATAGATGATAGTAAGCATGATTTTGATAGATATTATTATAACTTAAATGGAATTGACATATTCTTGGAACAGTTGCAATACAACAACAAACCCAACCATAACATCCAAATGGCAAAAGGATATTCATAAACCCACAAAAATAAGTCATTGACTCAAAAAAAAAAAATATATATATATATATATAAAATTCATTGGCTCATATATATATATATATATATATATATGCATATGGATGAGGTAAGATTTTTTTTTTTTCATATATGGTAATGAGATACTAGTTTCACATATTTGGATCTTTTGCAAGGTTGAAAAGATTTGTAAATAAGATAAAGAGAAAGTGGGGTCCCCTTAATATAATGGGTGCCCCCCCCCCCCAATCCCGCTCTTCCTACATAATTCCTACAGTACCGTTGAAAATTTAAATTTTAAGGTGTCCATGATAACATTAAAATTTTTAATGTTAAAACTAAGTATTAAATTTTAAATTTATGAAGTACCAAAATTTATAGCGTTTAAATAATTTTTTATTTTAAGGATTCAATTTAGTTGATAGATTAAAAATTCTATCACAAATTACTAAAATTTTGTCTAACTTTAAAATTATCCTTGATTATTATTTTCAAAATTTTATGTATCATCTTTTTAAATAATGTGAGATTATATATCTAGTTATTATTCTAAAAAAATAGGGATAATAATATTAGATATATTTGTCTAATAAAATATTATTAAAATAAAAATAGTTGTTAAATATATTCAGTTAAATAGAATTATCGTTGGATAAATTTAATAATTTTTTGCTTAATTTGATATTAAATTTTAACAAATCAAATAAATAAAATTTCAATTTCAATTTGAATCTCTCCAATTAAATAAAGTTTTGAATTCAAACACATTCTTAATTTTGTAAAAGAGATAAATAAGAGAGAGAGAGAGAGAGAGACATGCAAATTTAAAAATAAAAAATATGTAATTTCTATAAATAATTTTTTTTCCATATTTCTTACATCTGTCTCTTAACCTCATTTTAGAAAAATCACTGCGTTTTTTAAGATATAATGTCTCCAATGTACATAGGCAGGCTGCGCATCAATTCAAATATGCCGCATGGATTAACTATTGGAAGTAGGTGAAGCATAGATCAATCAATTGACTTTTATGGCAAAAAACATAAGTCCATGTCTTAGGCATTGAAGTTTATATGTTATTTTAAACCCAGTTGATGAAAGGGGAAGATGAACCATCTTAAATAGCTTTATTATTATTATTATTATTATTATTATAATTATTATTATTATTATTATTATCAGCTGGCCAATTAATTATTATTCTTATTTCCCACTATGTTGCAATGTGGGCCTGTTGATTTTTGAAATATTGCTATGTACAAAATTTGATGATTACAGACTCCGGCCAACAACAAATACATCAAGACAATATATGAAATTACAAATCCACACATGTATCATGTGGGAGATCCTAAAATGATTATGAAAGATTTAAACAAAAACCTAAGTAGGATGGAGAACTAGAATCCAAACATGGAATGACATTCTTCACTATGATTGTTGTGCTGATTGCACTGTTAGCAGTTTGTAGACTGATCTCCTATGGCTGATGCTTATTAATGAGACAAAAAAGATAAACAGACAATTCCACACCAAGTGAGAAAGAAAAAGAAAGTGAGAAATCACTCTAAAAAGGAAAAAAAAAGAAGAAGATGCTAAACTGAGAGCTTATTTGGCCAAAGCATCCAACAATTGAATTTGGATTACCTTAATTTTTTTAAGAAATGGATGGATAAATTCAAGGGAGAGATATAGATACAATTTCTTATTTTAGGGTATACAATTTGTTTTATAAGAACATGATAATTGAATAAAAAAAATCTATATATCAATCTCTTTCCTAAATGAATATACTAGGTGTTAAACAATGGACTGGATCAAAATACATATAGATAAATTTAAACGAGTTAGATCTATTTAAGGTCACTTTTAAACGAATTAATAGATTTGTGATTTGATTTAATCCTTTTTTTTCTTTTTTGAAAATTCTAATAGATAATTTATATCTTATATATATATATATCATTTATACTTCGTGATGTATTTAGTATATATTAGTTTTATTAATTATATTTTTTTACCTTTTTTTTAATTTTTTTTCAAACAATAACTATTTAAAAATAAGGTTTATTTAAAAAAAAAAAAACTAATAAGAGACCAATCTTTGGTCTAATCTTTGGTCTACATGGACTCAATCCATATGAATTGTAGTATATCAAGTCTAAACCGGTTAGCTCTAATATCTAATCTAATCTATTTCAAAATATGAGCTAATTTATTTAATATATAGGTCTCAGATCTATTTAACAACCCTAAATAGATGCGTATACTCAAATTTTTAAATAAATTAAGAGATTTATCCATATTTAACAATTTGATTTAATGTCACGATCACTATGATATCATATTTTTCTATGTTCATGATGAATTTGTATTCTTGTCAATTTATGAAAAAAAATAAATACAAAAATTAGGTGCAATAAGATCCCGAAATTTTTGCAAAGTTCCACAAATTAGACCGGATCTTTATCTATTCTAAAATAACGTTTAAGATAATCAAACTAAAAGAAGAAAATTTAAATCCATTCAGTATTTATTTTCCTTTAAAGGTTTGGGGGAAGAAATTTCCTTATCTGAACTTGGCGGGCATTGGCTAGAACTGAAGTTATGTTGACAATTTGGGCCAAAATTCTTTCCTAGTGGGCTGCTAATGGATTTTTGTATGACAAAATGGACTGAATTCTAGGCCCGTAATGCCTATTCAAATTTATTTAGAGCCACTCACTTTGAGCCAAATATCAACCTTAGACACCGGGGGTACTATGAAAAGCGGCAGGTAAATAAAAGGGCAAGGTGAAGCTCAGCCTCTTTTAAGAGTAAAATTATTCACCATTTATTTCCAAATCTCAAAACAAATAAGTTAAACTAAAAACATAATCTTAAAGTAAAATTATTAATCAAATGAAAATACTCAATTTTTTATGAGTTTGAACATCACACATCACATAGAATTACTCAAATAAAAATGCATTTTGGTTGAGAAAAATATGAAGGTAAAACTTGTGCTAGGTTTAGAGTTGGGAGGGAAATGAAAGGAAAGAAAAGGAGAAAAAATAGAAATAAAGGAAGGGAAGGGAGTGATCGGTTAAGAGATAAATTCTCTTCCTCTTATTTAGATATTTAAATTAAATATAAAATCTTCTATCCTAGATCAAATTGGAGAAATACAAAAAAAGGAATTTTTGAAGGTATAGAAGATTAGTGGCAAATCTCAATTATCTTTTCCTCTTTAATTCAAATTTAAAAACAAAAGAGTGACCATTATAAAATAAAGGAAGGAAAATATAGAATACAAGAACTTATAATAGAGAGAATGTAAAAGAGGAATATAATTCTTTCTTCCTTTTTTACTTCTCACTACATAATATACAATAACACATGAGCCTTATTTATAGGCCTAGAATCATAAGAAAAATTATACAACTAAATGCTATAATATTAAGTATGGTAGTGGAGTATCAAGAGGAGGTTATGATAGAATGCACAATGAGGAAAAAGTGAACCATCCATCATTTAATGGATTCATAATAAGGTAAAACATTTAATGGATTCATGATAAAGTAAACTATCCATTATTCAATAGATTTATAACACTTCCCCTTTGATGTTCATGTTCTGTTAGTCAAATTATCTCATTAAAAATCCCGTTAGGAAAAACCCAATGGGACAAAACCTCAGTGAAGGAAAAGAGTATAGTATGTATTTATTCCTCCCTTTCATGTTAGCAAAGATCTTTGAAACGATATAGACCAATCTTGTATCTTAGTTGCTCAAACATTTTAGTTGGCAATGATTTGACAAAGAGATCTGCTACATAATATTTATAACACTTTACCTTGGATGTAAGTTTTATAAAGAATATTTTTTGCAATACAAAATAAGATACTGCTTTATTATAAACCTTACTAGAAAAAAACCCATTAGGGCAAAAACCTTGGTTAAGAAAAAGAGTACAATGTATATTTACTTCCTTCATGACAATATCACTAGAGATATTTGAACCGATGCATTTCAATATCATGAACTAAGTTTTCAAACATTATAGTAGGAAGTAAATAGCCAATTTGAGATTGAGTATCATGTGGATTGAATAAAAATCATGCATTTGCATAGCGAATTAGTTCTAATCTAAAACCATATGAATTAAATAGTCTCGTGTCACTTATTCCTTGATGATAACCAAATATATATTCCACTTTAATGCCTTCTGTTTGAAAAAGAAATATATCATACTAATAAACTTATCGAGAAAGCTAAATCAAAACATGTATTATTATTAGGATACATTAGTGCACTAATTGTAATAAGATGATATTTCAAGATCAAAAAATTCATCGTTATTATCAGGATGTCAAAAAGGATCCTTATTAGCATCAAGAGATCGAATAACCATTGGTGTACTCATTAAATGTAATTTGTTTTAAGACTTTTTCAATGAAATTTGATGAATGAACAAATATTCCATCATTTAAATATTTGATTTATAGGCTAAGACAAAACTTTTATCATTCTAAGATTTTTTATTTCAAACTCTATTTTCAAATATTCTACTATCTTTGGAAGCTCTTTATAGAGTTCCAAAAATGTTCAAATATCATATATAGGAATTATAGTAAACTCATACTTAAATTTCTTTATAAATACACAAAGGCACATAGGATCATTTTTATATCATTCTTTTAATAAATATTTACTAAGACAATTGTAGTACATTTATCTAGATTGCTTTAATCCATACAAAGATCTTCGTAATTTAACTAAATACATTTCTCAAGAATTCAAATTGTATTGTATACTTCAAGCATTTTAAATTCTTTAGGGATTTTCATATAAATATCATTGTAATTTTTTTCACACATGCAATAATATGAAACTAAATCCATTAAATGTATATCAAGTTTTGATATATTGCCAAAAAAAAAATTGCATCCACCACATGTAAATATATGTTTCTTATAGCCAATAACAATCCTTATAAAAACTTTTATGCTATAAATCACGTTTTATATTTACAATATCATTTTTCTCATTTTCTTAGCACAAATATACATTTATACCTTACTAGCTTCATGCCTTCTGGGTGTTTCATTAGCTTAACACCTTCTAGACATTTTCACTTTGCAAGTAAATTTAAAGTTTACATTTCTATCTAAGTTATGTCTTTTCTCTTTGGCCAATAATTATATATGATGAATTTAAGATCCTTGTTATCTTTCATACTTTATATAATAAATGTTGTCAATAACTATTTCCCTTTTGATTCCATCTTTTGCATTAGAGACATAATCAATTGAGATCTCTATTTCTATAAATTTCAGGTACTTAAACTTCTTCAAGAAATTTGTTATTGATTATGTCTCAAATCTTTTCAAGAGTATTTAACTCCTCAATAAGGTCATTTTGTTTATTTGCTTTTTCTGCTTTTTCTTTTGAGGACTTTTATATTTGAAATCAATTGATTTATCATGTTTCAAACATGTTTTAAACTTACTTCCTAATGAATAAATAGATAGTCCAACTGAGACATCAATCTGAATCGGGGCATTTGTAATTGATAATATTTATTTATTCTCTTTGAGTCAGTTATCTATTTGGCAATTAATTTGCTATATTTTTTAAATCAATCATCTTTTGAACTTTAGGTTTGTATTACTTTGTATGAGAATCAAGATGATCATATTACTTATACAACTACATATTTTCTTTGTCTAATATTGGGAATACAATATACATGACCATAGTCATATTTTTAACCTTCTTATGAAGGCTTACCTTTGTGCATTGTGGTGGAGTGATAGAAAAATATATCACAACTTCAAAATTTTGTCTATATAAAATTTTTTACTCTAACTAAAGCCAATTACAATGGGGAATTATATATTACTGGCTTATTACGTATAAGTGGAGTACATTTAAAGTAATATGTCTTATAATTTGAAACAAGAATTCTTATTCTTTTTAAACAATGATATATCTAATAATTTAAGGCACTAAATAAATTATTTTGCTAAATAACTTCATGTATGAACATGTTTTAGGAAGTTTAACAATATTTAATTGACATATTGTAAAAATTCATGATGCAAAATCACTAGTTTTTTCATAGCATATTATCTTAATATAATAATATGAAAATTGTGATATCAATCAAATTATTTGATCAAGCACTTTTGCAAACTGAGTTACAAGTTGATAATGAACATATGTGGTCATGTACTATTTGCATATAGTAAAATCATAAATATTTAGATGGTCCGTATGGTATAGAAAACATAAGATTTCTCAACTTTAACTAGTGATAGTTTAACAAATACTATGCTTTGAAAATAAGAAATCCACTAGATTCATTAGATTGAAGAAACTTCTAGTTCTCCAATAGATAATTATGCGAATTTAAATGATTTTTTACATCAATATTGACTTGAAATGGCCTAACCAGTCATACCAAACAGAAAAGTAATCTTTTGGTTTACTATAACTTTGTCTTAATTATATTTATATTACATAGTGTATATTGATTAAATCCAAATATAAGAAATATTGCAAATAATGTGAGAAATCACAAATTTTTACAAGATTTCTAAGTGTATGATAGGTATATGAGTAATTCTTATCATTTCTCTCAATCATTTTTCCACTTTAGATGATAAGATGTATTATTATAATAATTTTGATTAGAATATCTATTTAGGTCTTATTAGAGTAAAACTATTTGTCCCCAATTACATTCACTTTAGGGATTAGTATTTAAAAATATGCTGCATATTTACTTTTAGCAATGGAATATCAAATTATTTATTAACTATCACATTAACCTCATGTTATGCGATCGATATCAAAATTTTGTATAAATAAGACATTTATTTTTTAAAATTAAGTATTGAAATTCTTCAAATGCTATTACATTTACTTTAGGAAATAGATTATAAGCTTTTAGGAATAGCTTGATTTTAATCAATATCTTTATGTAGTCACAAATATAAAAAAATAGAATATTTCAAACCCTTTCTTATCGGTACTTTAGGACCAATAACACACGAAAGGAATTCAAAATATTTTAAATTTATTTTTCTTTGATATTACTACTTCAAGAGCATATTTGAAACATAAAAATAATATAATATATTATTTACATAAAGATTAACAAAATGGGCTAGAAAAAGAAAAATATGTAATACTAAAAGTAATAAATATTTAATATTAAAAATAATAAAAGATAAGGGAACTCAACTTAAATTTTCTCCTTTCTAATTCGTGTCTCAATATGTTATTAGATCTTAAAAAGCCTTTGAATTAGGAATCTTTGTTGAAATTTCCTAAATTAGATTATTATAATTTAATTATATATTAAATTGGATTAATTGAATATCATAACAATAAAGTAAGATGTGCCAATTAATATGTGATTAGATTAAAATTGATCGCCAAACCAATGTAGACTTTAGTGGTGTGATCCTTATAACTGAGCTAATGGTGATGGATCAATTGGCCTAGAAGGGTTACCTCAAGGCAAGTCCCTATTCATATTCTAGATAGGGCTGTAGTCATCTCATTGAAGTTTCAAAATAGTTCTCTCTCACTTTCTCTACTTGGACATATGAGAAGTGCACCTACTATGAAGGATTTGCTTGGATGGATTTACATTGAAAAATCAAATACGCATATTATCTATCAATTTTATTATTTTATGCAAATTTAAATGCTTTAAAACATGATGTATAGATTTAGTTATTGTTTAAGTCTTTCAACCTATTGTAACAATATCATATGCATCTGATATCTCATTTCATGAAAATATTAGATAACAAAAAAACAAATAAACCAAATTTTAGTCAAAAATTTCAATAAACTAAACAATCTTCATAAATTTTGTAAACTTTATATCAATAATTAGAAAAGCATTAGATATTTACAATATAGATATTCAACTTTTCTTTCCCAAATCAATAAGTTCAATAAAATATTATAAAATAATTTCAATTTTAATTAGGTATCGACAATGTCATAAGAACCCAAAACTTGAAAATATGCAATATAATACGTGAAGAAATATACATCATTAATCACTATGTGAATGAGCTATATAACATGACAAATTAAGGAATTGACTAAGGAAAGCATAGTCAAAATCATATTTATAACTATCAAATAAATAACTCATATATCATTCATTGTACTATTGTACAACCATCTACATTTTATTTTTACTTAATGAAATATCTACAATTCTCTTTAACACTTGCATGAATATAAAATATTATTTTATGACTTCTATATGAAAAGTTACCTAACTACCATTGAAACTTTAAATTAGAATGGACAAAATCATAAAATCTTAATTTAAACATTAGAAAAATATTTCTCCATATTTCCAAATCATAATTCACCAATATAAATCAAAGTCAAACTATTTGATTCTGATGTAAATTGAGTTAGATAAAAATTATTCAAATAGATTTATAAAACAAATATGCATATAATTAGAAACATATGTATGTGAAGATGTTAATAAAGATATAATGTGAATACGTCCACATATAACCACCTAGTTTCACAATATGCATGTATGTTTTTATAGAATTTCAATACATTTTGAAAACAAAAGGAACTTAGCTAGAGAAAGATCAATTATGATTCAAATGGAATCAACTTTACACTAATGTAATGTAAAACAATAAATCACTATTAGTAGCTCCACACGTGATGAAGAAATACTTCCTAATCAAAGACTTGTGGCATAATCCATGCTAATTCTCTACCTCATTGTTACTTATAAGATATATTCTCTTAATTAGAAATAATTAAGGATCTCATAGACAACATATTAAGACTCTTCGGCCATGTGATGAAAGTCCCGATTGTTTAGCCCACTTTCCTTAATTCATTTGTTGACACCAATAGTTTTGCATTGTGTTATAATGAAGTGTCAATGATGATCTTTCATTGCTCGAGCAGCAATTGTTGGCAATGGAAAGTGAGGCTGTGAAAAACCCTTCCATATGTCACTATACATCCCTTGGGTGCCAAAGCTAAAGGGCATTTGACTCATTCCTGCATAGACAAAAAAATCAAATTGAAAAAGTTATATGTTAAATAGAAAATATTAGAAATTACTTACATAATAAAGGAAGTTTAAGTTTTGGTGACAGTCATTTATCTCCGGTAGCTCTGCAAATGGGTCGGGGTCTCTCGAGCAGCTAG
The DNA here is from genome assembly GCA_026873985.1 of Saraca asoca. NCBI lineage: Eukaryota > Viridiplantae > Streptophyta > Magnoliopsida > Fabales > Fabaceae > Saraca > Saraca asoca. Next base: position 4,311 of record JANHAO010004832.1, on the reverse strand, counting down.
CATTCATGCTACTAAGCAAGGAAACAAGGTGGATATCTAACCTTGATTTCAAAAGTGACTGCATGCCCATCTTCTGAAGATAGGCAAAACATCTTTTCAAATTTCTTTCCACTCAACCCAATTCTCCTCTCTCAATTGAGCAGTAACCTTTGCTCTCATTTTCTGTGTCACTCAAACGATAATCTCTATAGTAAAATCCTTTACAAAAACTGATGATCCTTAGAGATGCTTTTATAATCCTCCAAAATATGCCTTAAGGCCCCTAACCCCCATAACATAGTTGGGGTGTTTTTTAGTTCCTAACATAGTTATTAATATGTCCATCCTTCCGAATGAAATAAAATCTCCTTAAGTCGATTGTGGTGTAAGAGAATCTTGTGACATATATACAATTAAGAATATTTATTACAATTTAACACTTACAATCACTTAAGAATATCTATTACAATTAAAACTTGCAAATTACTTACAATTTTCTCAATAACTATTTGGCTTTTTTCTATAGTACATTCACCTTTTCTATTGACCAGGGCTTTCTTACACAGTTTATGCCAAAATATTGAAATAACTTGTGGATCGGGCTAATAAGATTGCTTGAAGCCTCTTATTTAAAGGGCGATTAATACATATGCCCTGTTTCAAAGGAAAAAGAAAATAGAAGTTAATCATTTACATACAAACTAATTAAAAAAAAGGAAAAAATAAATTATAAACTTTCAAGAAAGTTTGAGCAGAATGATACTAAGCAATAATGCCAGTAATTTTTGCTCTTATGGGCATATTACTTACTTGAGAAAAGGAGTTTGAAAAGCGAGGCATATGAATTCCATTCCATAGCTTAAACAATCATTCCAAATATGTTTAAGTTATGGAATGAAATTCTTGTATTCCACTTTCAAACTACTTTTTCCCAAAGTAAGCTGTAATATGTTAGTTAATGAGAATGGATGCATTGGCCTTTTATAATACTAAAAGATTTTAAACGTTATTTATTTACATTGAAATTGACATGTAATATTATATATTTAGGTCATTTCCTAATTAAGAACCGAAGTCTAATATGCATCTCTTCATATAATAAAATGTAAACAAGTCGAATTTATTTTGAATTATTATGACTATTCCTGTTGTCTTAGTAAAATGGAAGAAATTGGTGATCATTAGAGAATTTTATAATTTCATAGTCTTGAAAAATGAAAAATTAATTGTAATATTATCATATCAATAAATTAGTTGTATATAAATAATTTGATTAAAAATTTAATTAATACATTAATAAAAAATATTATTTGACTATAATCAAATAAGTCATGCATTATATTATAATAAAATTCTTTGAAGCATAATCAAATAAGAACTTAATTGATAAATTAATAAATTTTTTTGACATCACTTCTAAATTTTATAATAATGACGTCGATTTTTGTTAAAAAACTGACGTTATTTCTATTTTTTTTTTTACAAAAACATTATTGCTGTATATTTTATTTTGTTGGAGGGAATGATAGCTTCAACTTAACAAAAATGTTGTCCAATTGCACTACAAAAAAAAAAAAAAATTCATAAAATAGCGGCGATTACGCACTATGATTGTTATAGAGTGCAATGGTGGTGGTTACAAGAACCACCAGAAAATATGGCGTTGGATCGACATTATTTCTAATTTTTTTTACAAAAACATTATTGCTATATATTTTATTTTGTTGGAAGGAATGACAGCTTCAACTCAACAAAAATGTTGTCCAATTGCATTGCAAAAAAAAAAATCCTTAAAATAACGACAGTTATACACTATGACCGTAGCAAAGTGCAATAGTGGCAGTTACGAGAACCATCAGAAAACATAACACTAAGTCGACATTAGTGGCGATTATAAGGAATTGCTAAAAAAGTCGCTATTACTTTTTTAAAAATTTATAATTTAATTTTACGGCTGTTCTTTAACCATCGCTATTATTTTTTAAATTTTTTATATTTAAGTTTGTGGTTATTATTTTTTAAAAAATTTGTTATTTAATTTTACAATAGATATTTAATCACCGCTAAATTTTTTTATATATATTTTTAAAAATTTCAAGTTATTCATTCTGTTTATTCTATTAATTAATGATACTAATTATCCCTGTAAAATAAAAATACAAACTCATTATGTAATAAAAATGACATTCATTCAAATGTAATAAAAAAAGTATTTATTCAAATAAAATATTCAAAAGTATAACTAAAAGGTATAATATTAATTGACATTTACATTCCAGTCAAAAATTGTTTAAAACCAAAAATACAATAAAACTTAAAAAGACTAGATAGGATCAATGACATATTTGTCTTGATTGCTCTCTCTTGAAGATCTTCTTACATCTACGGATGAAAATTGATCTTCTAAATTAACATTAATACCATCTTAATAAAAAAAAAAGAACATCTCAGACTGAAGAATTACTTAAGAATTCAGACATACAAAAATAACAATTTAATTGTGCTATAGTTTAACAAAATTTTGGTTTAAAAACAACAGCCAATTATGTATAAACTAATACAATTATACCATAAAATGGCACAATATGCAGAAACCAAACAGTTGAATAGTGTCATTATATTGATCCAATTATGCAGAAAAAATAGCAATTCAATTATGCAGAAAAAACATCACTTCCAAATTATTTCCGCATGCTAAAAAATTGGCCAAGGCTCTTTTTATTTATTTATGTTAATTTTATTTCTTTTATTTATGCAATAGGTGCAGAAAACTCCAAGCTTAAGTTTGTGATGTACATTGAATGTATAGTGCCTCCCTATGCTCTCAGCAAACTCAGGAAGCAACAAAATAGCACAGAAGCCAAACAGCATTATTTTTGTTGACCTTTCAATCTAAAAGCAGCAGTTGTGAGCAAAGGGCCAAATATAAAGAAGCCCTCCGGATAAATATAAAGAATTTTAAATCAAAATTTATATAAATAAAGTGAGTATAACATAAAATAGACCGCAAAGGGACGATAAAAAAGGACACACTCAGGTCTGATAATTTTAAAGCCACATTCATGTGAATTAATCAAACAAAAGCTAACAATCAAGATCTCTAGTGTTCTCAAACATGATATATATAAAAATTATAAATAACTTTCAATTAGAAATTTTGTTAACTTCCGTCATGAGGAACGTTGCTGGGCTACAACAACATTATATTTTAGCAAAAAAAAAAACTGACCATTTCTTTATAGTTAATCAGCTTGATTTTCCAACTTCATTCAACCAAGATGGCAACTTGCAAACAAGACAATATAATGTTGAGAAAGCCGTACACTTATTATTATTATTATTATTATTTTTGGCAATCCATATACTCTTTTTAACAAGACAACCAGCAGCACTCATAACTCTTTCATCAACTATGGATGGCTAACTCGGAACAAATACAGCAAAATCAAACTACCGAATTTTTTCTGAACAAATATAGAAAACCCAAACCATACATATCCTATGATGCCCTGCAACTTAACTCTTAGAAGCTATAATTCCATTTCCTACTAGAAAAACTACCAATTAAATTAGAGGTAAATTGTGCTCTCAAAATAGCATTACACAATATAAACAGCAAAATAATCCAATAATCCAATAACCCAAACAGGGGAATAACACTCATCAATCCATTGGAAATTTGCTAGTTCTACTTAGATTCATTTGCACAATTCTTTTTATGTGCAATTGACATAATCTGACTTAAACATTATAATGAGAGGAAATGTAAAAAGCACAATCTTAAAAGTTATCATATGACAAAGTTGCACTTATTGGTCAACAAGTGGCTGATTAGACAAATAGGGCAAAATGCACCCGCCCATTGCCTTAATGTAGTACATAATGGCTTGCACCTGCACCTGTGTTTCAGCCAATTCCTGCTCAGTGTGATGGAGCTTATCCTTATTTTGATATAACTTTGATTTAAGTCTATCAAATTCTTTTTGGTTCACAAGATGGGTGCCAGATGAATAGCTAGAGTGGATGTCGCTTACTATTTGAGAACTACTCCCAAACAGTGGCGGATGCAGGATTCAAAGTGAGTGGGGGCTAGAATCGAAGGCGAGTCGTGCATGACGGTGATGACGACGGAGGCGAGCTGCGGTGAAAGACTTCTCCAAAGAAGGACAACAGCAGCCTGGGGAAGCTTCGGCCGGCGGAAGGAACTGGGTTGGCACCGGTGGTGGCTGCGGTCGAGTTGAGAGAGAGAAATGGAGTTTGGTGGGGGCTGAAACTCAGAAATGGGAAAAATGGAGGTTGCTCAGGCTGAAACTGCGAAAATGGGAAAAATGG
>JANHAO010004831.1:0-23602 GCA_026873985.1 Saraca asoca | reverse complement strand
TCATGTGTATGTTAAGGCTTGTAGGGGGTTTCCTGAAGGAAAGAGATTCCTGATGGTGACCTTCTACGCCGGTCACGGACCTCGAATTTAGGTCGTGACAGATTTACTAATATATATATATATATATATATATTTCAGTTTTGACCTTGAAATGTCACACCCCATTTCATGGATTCATAGTCTAGACATGAAGTCTTACTTATTATAAGTTTACTTATTTAATTTAATTTTGTGACTTTAACAAGGAAAAAAAAATCATGTGACGAAAATGTATAAATTCTATTTTTTTTAATGAAAAATTACTTTATATAGATAAGATGTTGATTGAACAATCTACACATGGATCAATTTTGATAATTTAAACCCTAGGTAGGTAAAGTAAGCTTGGATTATACCATAAATTAGTAAATTATATTTTTTTTCTATTTTTTAAGTAAATTGTTTGAAAAGTCATTTATTTTATTAAAAATTAAACACTTATTTTTATTTTTATTAATTTAGATTGTATCAATTTACTTCTTAAAAAAAATAATATCAATTTAGTTTCCAAATTATTTAATTAAGTCCAATAAATTCTTTCAAAGAATTTAGTATCAAGGTCACATCGTTGCAAGAGACCACATTCATATAAAGTCAATATTGGCTTTTGACGAGAAATGGCAGAAATTTGACTTTGATTGGCAAGTCATGTGGTAAGGTGACCAACTTTATGTATTAATTAATTTCTAAATCATTTTAAGAATTTAAATAGTAAACTAATAAAATAATATAATTAGGTGTAATAAAAATTAGAGAACTAGTTGATACAAATTTTTTTATTAAATTAGTACAAATTAAATTATTTAGCCATCAAAATAAATATTTACTCTTTATTAAATTATTTAAAATATACCGAAAATGTTAAAGTATTAATTAAAATTAAAAAAAAATATTAAGAACAAGACTGCATTCATTAACTTCTAGCTCTAGGACAGGCTTTGATTTGTGGGGTAAGTATTGTAAATTTCCTAACTTTGTTATTCGAAACAAAGGTACTTTGCAAGCCACAAATGAAACCCTAAGCCCACTCTAGTTGTCTATGCGTCGCAATCCTCGATTAGCCAACGGTGCTACCGAGGGCACAATCTTTTGATGTGTTACTGGAGTCTTGACCTCTTTTGAGAAATACAAATGTTCAATTACTTTTATTGTGCAATGAACAAAGTTTAATTCTCATGTATATTATCATAGATAAAAAATTATATCTTCCTATTTGCCATCCTTATGATTAATGATTACCACACCGTGAAGCAAAAGCATTCATTTTAAATAGTTTGAATACAATATAGCAGATAATCATTATCAATAATGTATACTGTAGCAAATTAAAAATAAAAAATATAAAAAGTATCCAATTTTTTATATTTTAAGTGATATGCTTATAATCCTTAATCTTTAAAATAATGTATCTTATCTTCTTTACACTTTATTTTAGGTATAGTTTACCTATATTCATATATTTTCTATTAAAGACTTGCATAACTTTTATGTGACCATAAACAAACTTTCATTTTCTTTAAAAATTTTAAAAAATAACTTATTATCTTTAATTGTGATCTAATTATAAAATTCTATATCAAAATATTATAGCACACAAAATATAATAAAAAGATATGTTATTCTTCTCTACAATTTAGAAGTCAATTAAGATGAAGTATCATTTTTACATTACTCTCAGGGGTTGAATTTGTTATAATTTTAAATTTCTTCTAATGAATTTTTTTTTTTAAATTTTGATTTTTCTTTTCAAAAAATTAGATTTAATTTTCTAATTTTTTTCAAAAAAAAAAAAATTTTGTGTTCATCACATAATAGTCATATTTTATTAAATTTATAAATAAAAAATAGATAAAAATTAGTAAAATGCATAAATTTTAAATATAAGAAGATTAAATATATATTTTTGAAGGTTGATGGATAATATTCTTACAATTTAAAATAAAAAAGTAATATATTTTAACTAAAAAAACAAAGAAATAAAAAGTGCATTCTAATAAGAAGTATTCAAAAGTGTATCTTGTAAATTTCACGTGGGATACGTCATACACGATAACATCAATATCAGCCATTCCAAAGTATGAATGCTTCCAAAGTCTGGCTATGCCAGTCAACCAATCACGAAAAACTATGAATTGTCTTCAAATCAACAATATTAATAAATGATGTTTTATTTCAGTCTCGATAAAAAAAAAATTGAAATAGACTAAATTTTTGAAAATCCGCGTCTATGGGGCAGTTTTCTCTTGTTAGAACACTGCCTAGGGCTTTAAGGATTTAAATCCAAACGAAACTCCTCAATTATTCTGATATTTGAGAAAAAAATAATATATAATTACTAGTTCAGAAAAGCTCAGCTTCTAGTCATGGCTTTTCAATTAGTATTGTAATCCGTTTCTCTGTATAATCAAAGATATTTGAAAATACTTCATCTTCAGCAGCTAATCATCAAGTGGTCCTGTGACCTGTCCCAGGTTCTAAGCACATGATCTTGTTAATTTTTTATTGATAAGGTGTCGAGCATCATTGAGTAACAACTTGTTGAGTCGGACAATTGTACAAAATACTAAGACCCTACGAAGAAGTGAAGACAGCTACTGTCTGCAGCCTACGAAGATCGCTGCGCTCCCTACATCTGTGACAGAGATGAGAGGCACGTAACTGATCATATATCTCATGGCAATTGCTAAGGACAAAAATAATGAAAGAGGAGTAATTAAGTTTGCCGTTTTCACATGGTTTGTTACTTTTTCTCGAATTCTGTGATTCTTGGCACTTTACTTTTATCGTCCATGAAACTCACCCTGAGTGGTAAACTATGACTAACAACTCTCTGCCCAGCTTGACAGCCTCGGCCTCTGACAGGCATGCGTTAGTCATATTTTTTCATTTCCCCCGGGGCCTAGCTCGTACTGAACATTGTTCAAAATATCGGAAAATATTTGAACGTACATATTTGTTGTAAAAGATTACACACAGCTGGTCAAATCAAAAGTCTGAGATGTAAGGGGAAAGCTAACCAGATAGCCAGACAGGTGAATGGGATGCTAAGTTTTGGATCTCTTGCTTTCTTTTGGACCCGAACGACGTCCTATGCTGTTGTGCAGTTATTATTTGAGAGAGATTGGCGGGAGGGGCTTAGCATGGCTGACAAGTATTGTAGGTAGCAGCTAGTTGCAGCAGACAGCGATATCATATCTTAAATTTCTCTTCTTCAAGGGAGAGCCAAACTATGTCAAGGATCAGTACCAAAAGTGGGGCTACGGTTCTCCCTGCCAGAGGAGAAGTTACACGTTAAGCAAAATGAAAGTTTTTCACTTTAAAATAAAATTGAGTTATCTACAACCAAGCCAGAGGGAATTATATGCTGCTTTTGCTTTGCTCTTTAACGATTCAACTTCAACTGAATGGTGACGGAGATCATCGAACTAGCTAGCTGTGAACTTGTAGTTCATAGACAAGTACTAGTGTAAAATTTATACTGTTGAAGAATCAAAAAGCATTTGTGACCCACGTAATTAGCTATATTTGTGCCTTTGTACTAAGTTGAGGCAATTAGTGAATAATATGAACTTGACATGCCCATGATCACTATTAGATGCATGTCAATATGAATCAGAGAGGGAGGACATCAAAATCAGTGTGTGTGTGTGTTTTTTTTCCCTTTTTCCCCCGTGATGCAATTTACAAACCTTGAAGGGAAAGGCGTAAATGTAATGAGGGTTTCTTTCTTTTTTCTCTCTCTCTCTCCCCCTTTTTTTTTTTTTTTTTTTTTTGCAATTTGCAAATTGCAAAATTTGAAGGGAAAGGTGCAAAGTGGCCTCTTAGGACTTGGGGCAGGCCCGGAGAACGAAAGAGTAAAAGGAGGAGGACAAGCCACGCACAAGATTTATCATTGTAGGACAACAACTAGTGGTACAAAATATTCACAAAGTCATTTTCTAAATAATTGTTATTTAATTATAATTTTCATCCCTTTAAAATGTTAATTAAAAGATTTTGATTTTTTTAATTTAAAAAAAATCCATCTTTTTTCTCATGTTCTCCTCTTGATACATTATTTTAATAATTTAATGTTAAGTTTGGATGAAAAAAATAAAAAAAAACAAGAAAATAAGAAATTGTATTATAACTTTTAAAAGTTTTGATGAATAAACGGGAGAGAACGGAAATTTTTGATTATCCTCTGTTCAACAATTATTCTCATATTACGAGCTCTCATGAAATTATCATGTGGTTTGAAAGTTTTTATTTAATGATCACTTTTATTATCCTCTAATTTGTGGGATGCAACACTTCCTAAATATATAAACAAAGAAAATAGAAGTGACCCTTTAATTATCAATTCTTTCGTTTTATCTTTCATTTTTCTTAGGGAATAAATCCCCTTTTATATATGTGAAATTTAATTTTCTTATTTTCGTCTCAATAAAATATTTTTATAGGAATAAAATTAGATAAATTAATATTTTATAATAACAAAATAAATAAAAATAAGAAAAATTAAAGTTCACAAGAATAGAAAAAAAAAAGATTTACTCTTTCTTATATTATGTTTAGATGTTAGAAGAAGACAAAGAAAAAGAAAAAATAATAAAAAGTAATAAAAGATTAAACCATTATTTCCGAGGCAAAGGAAAGTACCAATGCCAAGCATGCTTCTGACTTGAAGTATTAATCTCTCACAGTACCACTATATAAATAAAAAGTTATGAGAATAATTCGGATAAAAGAAAATTATTGATTCTAACATCAGCCCCAGCATGCATTATAGTAATATCTAAATTCTAACTGGATGCATGTAACAGTTTTATTTAATACCAAATCGTGTTAACTTGGTCTTCACACAATTCACGTTCATTGCACAGAGTATGTGATTACACATATTCACACCTAAATATATGTTCAAAAGTATGACAAATAAACATGCTTTGACCACTTCAAACAATACATTTCTTGGAACAGAGTTAAAATAGGCCTTAAATATAGGAAGGGAATGCCCGGTTGGATTAGGAGAGTTCCCAAGTCCCAATGATGAGATAGTTCACTAGTTAGCTGGGACATTTACAGTATAAAATGACTTTGATTGCAGATCAACACTGAGAGGGATACATTGAACATTATTTTAGGTCAATATATTCATCTGCATAAAATCCTTGAAATTTGGAAAGGAGCAAACGCCTAAATTTTGCAGGTCATATGTTATTATCTACACATGATAATAATTGAGAAGATATCAAAGGCAACACCCTGATTTATACCAAAATTTACTACCTTTTTCATATGTATTACAAGAGAGAGCTACCTTAAAGAAATCAAAGCACATAGAATATTTCAAGCTGCATAAAACTGTGGGCGGTGGTGCACTTCAGTAACTTACGGGCGCATATCCACAGCATATATGCATCACTCTCGGAGCACACAAAACTAAATTCATCCCATCTTAATATCCACATGCATCTAACCACTACCACACCAGACACCTTATCATAACTCCCTAACTAAGAAAGCTAAATATTAACAAGTACATGCATGAGTATTATCCACCAACACATCCAACTTCAATATTTAGCTGACAGACTTCCTAATACTCAATAATAGCTGCTATTAATATTTTACAAGATATAATGTAAACTTCTAAATTCAAAGTCAGGCATTTCTTTCGGCAACCACAGCATGCAGAGGAAACTTCATCTCACAGGAAAGCTTGAGCAGTTCACTTAGATCAACAGGGTGAGCATCGTCCTGAATCCACTTGAAATGGTGCACCAACTTAGCCACCCAGAGTGTGACGGTCACGAGTCCAAGGTTCTTGCCAGGGCACACCCTACGCCCAGCCCCAAACGGTGCAAGCCTAAGGTCAGCACCCCTTACGTCCACATCGACTCCACCTTCGATTTCCAGGAACCTCTCAGGCCTGAACTCAAGTGGGGCATCCCAGATACGTGGATCGTGGGTGATAGCCCACATGTTCACCATGGCTGTGGTGTTGGAGGGAATGACCATCCCGTTGCTGAGCTGGACATCAGACGTGGAGAGTCGGGCCCACGATAACAGTGGACCAGGAGGATGCACCCGAAGGGCTTCCTTGACCACTGCCTGCAAGTACGGCATTCTTGCCACATCAGCATCCGTGACACTTCGCTTCCCAACAGCCCGTTGGATTTCATTGTAGAGCTTTTCTTGCGTTTCTGGGTGTAATATCAACTCCGCCATTACCCATTCGGTCAATAACGCAGTCGTATCAGTCCCTCGGAATATCATTTCCTTAAGAAAAAAAAAATTCAAAGTCAGTTAGACAACTAAATGTATAGTTCATCAACATTAACAAATCGAATGACATATACAAAACAATAAATCAAAATCCAGTGACCTACCCACAACACAGCAACCATATCATCCTCTTGAAGCTTCTCTTCACCGTCCAGAGAGAGCAGAACATCAACAAAATCAGCGTTATCAGACAGTTTTTTGGAGCTAACTGCACGGTGTTCCTCGATGACACCTCGTACGAATTGCCTGACACGAGGAACTAGTTTGAAGCACCGTTCGTTAATACGAAACGGATCATAGACATAACTCAACCATGGAAGATAGTCCGACCAGTTGAAAGCTCCCAACAGTTCAAAACCTTCGCTGACCATGTCCTTGAGCTCTTTAAGCTCTTCACTTTCCCTAGTCGAGTCATATATCTTGCCAAAGACACTACCCATGATGTTATTCAGAGAAGCAGCTTGGAGATGCTTTCGTAGAGAAACTGAACCGGTGACTCTCTGTTCTAATGCAATATTTTGCAACATGGCGTTACATTCTTGTTGGCGACCAGTTTCATGGGCCATAATGCGCCTGGGCGCAAACAGATGGGAAGAAGCAATCCGCCTAAGGAGACGCCAATATGTACCATTTGGAGCGAAGCCAATAGCTCGGCTGAACATAAGGAGCTTAGCCGACTGTTTTAACGGCCGGTCTGCAAAGTGAGGTGAGGTGAGGATTTCGCGGGCAGTGTGGGGGTCAGAGGCCACAACAAGGGGAGTAGTTGAGCCGAGGCTGAAAGCCATGAGCTCAGTGTTAGCTCGGGTCCAAGCCATGGTGGCAAGGGTGCGGTGAGCCAGGCCTCTGCTGAGAGTGAATAAGCTACCAAAGACGGGAAAACCCTTGGGTCCTGGTATGGGAACTCGGCCCCTTTGGTTCCTGCCGTTTCTCCATGCAACGCCACCAACTGCAAAAGCCCAGGTGAGAATCCCAATGGACAGAAAGGCCACGAAGATGGAAAGCAAAGCATAGGGATGTCCAACAAGGTTTTCGGAGCCGAGAAAAGCTGGGATCGTGAACACCCACCAGCTTCTTTCCTTGGTGCAAAAACCAGTCACCTCCATTCGTCGCTTGTTTTTTAAGGAAAAAAAGAAGAGATGTCCAAGAAAGACAGAGAGAGACAGAGAGAGTGATAAAGAAAGAGAGACTGCTTTTGCTAAGAAGCCCGGTAGGTTTATGTAAAGAGCAGGGAAGTGGAGAGTTACACTGGGGCTACGCTAGATTTTTTTATTTTTAATTTTTTATTATAATAAAATTAAAAAAATAAAATGAAAATCTGACTTCAAGAAGAAGTGAAGGAAAGAGTAAATAAGCAAAGATTAAATTATTATTTTCATCTCGAAATTTTTTTAATTTATTTTTATTTTTAATTTAATCTCTAATAAATTCAACTAAATAATTATTTAAATATTTTTTATATATAATTTTTTTAATTTAATCTTTATTTAATTTTTATTTTTAATTTAATTTTAAATAAAAATTCAATTTTCATCAATTAGAAATTCCTTATTTATCTCAAACTCTATTAACCAATTAAAGTAACGAAAATAATGATATGAAAGCAAAGTTTAACTTGATGCTTTATAATGCTTGCATGGAGATTAGGAGTTACTTGGTTTATATAAGAAGGAAGTTTTTGTGAAAAATTGAAATTTTCAAGAAGTAAATTCTTGTATGCATTTTTTGGGAAGCATTAGAAGTTATTTAATTAGTACTAAGGAAATGGTACTTTCTAAAAGGTAACTTTCTATGTGGTATTTAGTTAACCTATAAACTTCTCAGGAAGTATGATCAAAATGGCTAAAATATCCTATGAAAATATTATATTCTTTTACCAAGACATTAGATAAATTTTTAAAATGATACTTTTATCATTATTTAAATTTTATAAGAATGATTTTGTATTTTTGTTTTATTAAAAGCACAACAAATAGAATTTACCTACTGATTGACAACTTCTCATACTTTATAAGAAGTTTTGTAAGAAGTAGAACTTCCCCCTATTTTTAATTGATGTATAACTTCTCCTGTTTTTTAAGTTACTGACCAATTAAACAACCCTATGTAATAACCCAAATTTTTTTTTAAAAAAAAATTGATTTCAACGATGAAAAGGTTTTTTGGAGAATCCGAAAAGGGTAAATTTCAAAATTTTGAAAACTTTAAAACTGTAAAATCTGATATATGAAATGTTCAGATATAGTAGAAATAAATTATATAAATTTTAGGAATCTTTAGAAAATTAAAATTTTTATTTTGAATGCTTATATAATAAAATCCATATTTTTGGCATTTAATTTCTGAAAAACTTTGGAGAAATCAAAACTAGAGCTACAGGTACCTAGTGAATGTAGAATTTAGTCTTTATGAAGGTAATTAATTTAATTAATTTGTGTCAAAATTTCAAAACTACCGATGATCGGTGAATATGTTAAATTAGACTTAAAATTGAAGAAATTGGTAAAGTTATTAAAGGATGAGTTAGGAGGTTTGTCAAGGAAGAAGTCAAAAAAGCAAATGTTGACTTCCATTTTCCATTTTTTTTCCCTCCAAAGCTTGTTCCCTTTTCTTCTTTTCTTGTGCCACTTTTGTTGCATTTCATGCAACATTTTCTAAGCTCAACTTGTGAAGCAAGCTTTCTCTCACTACATTGTCTCTTTCTTTAAGTAAACACCTCATTTCTTCATGATAAATTTTCATATTTTTTCTGCAAATTCCTCTCATCTTCTTCTTCAAATTAGTACTAAAATCTTGTTCATTCATCAAATATAACTAGAGTTATAAATTTTTAAATCCAAAAGTTACTATTCATTTTCACTATTCACCTTATGAACCCATATGAATTTATGGTGTTCTTTAGGCTCAAATCTTCTATTTCTAGCTTATTTCTATGAAATGAAATCATAATTTAAATGATATTTGACTACTTGATGAAAGAAAACTCTTGAAAATCCAAGAATCTAACATGTCCTTTTTTCTTGTTCATGAAGAGTATTGAAGACCTTTATTAGATCCTTTTTACTTTTTTATTCTCGACTACTTTTGTGAATAATTCTCACCTCTCTTGTGAGTTGTAAAATAACTAATTGATTATAACCCATTGAATTGTTGTTTATGTTGAGGAAAAATAAGTATTATGTGGTCATATATCATAGATTGAATTTGAGTGGAGTTGTTGATATAAATATAGTTTTATGTTTAGAAAAGCTTAGTTTTATGCTTAATTCCTTTGTGATTAAGCGTTGGTTGAGATAGCTCATGAAACTTGTTTAAGAAATTGAGAGTCTTCATTGTAGGAATGTGTACTTGCACTATAAACTTATATGAATTTAGACGTGCGATTAGAATCACGAGCTTGATCGTGAGCCTAGAAATTTGAAATTCTAGTAGAATCATGAAAGTAAAATGTGAAGGCTTCGATTCAACTTGAGCCAATTTAGTTCAAAAGATGAGTTTACTCACTCAAAATTGCAAATCTTTGGGAATACTGAACTACACATGATTTCAATCGCGATTAGGATCGAAAACAAGGCTAGGAAAAATTAATTCGAATTATGCAGACCGAGTTCAATTTCTGATTCAGATCGCAAAGGCCTAAATGCATACTATATTTTTATGATCATGATTATGAAATAAGAGTAAGAAAGGGCAATTTGAATCATGAATCCTTGAAATGAAAAATATGTTGAAATATTTCTAATAACCTATAAGTTAATGATGTGACGCCTGTATCTTTTTCTCTATAATTGCATGGATTGTATGATTGGGTTTTGCAGATGATTAAATGACTGAATGATTGCTTAACTAAGTATTAGCGTTGTTTGAAACTAAGTAATTAAATTTGTAAATTTAGATAATATGGATCTTTGGATTGATAGAATAATTACTAAATGCTTATATATTGAAGCTATGGCAACAATTTTGATGATTATCACCACAATGTGACAAAGAAAATATGATTATGAATGAATGTGAACTTTGTGACATGGCTAATATAAGAAATGATACAAGTTGAAAGGTTGAGAATTTCCCATGAGGCATGGTATGATGATTGATAATAATAAGATGTGATTGATATGATGAGAGGGTGAATATGAATTGGATCCCAGGTCTACACGTTCTATTATGTAACGAGGAAATAAGGCTGAACCCTAGAGTAATAAAGGTAGCAATTATACAGGTAGTGATTATGCGGGTTACGGAGGGAAAGAAGTAATAAGGAGAATCTTTATTTTGTTTATTTATTTTACCTACTTGTCTGAATTGTTGTTTTATGAAATGTTGAAATGATATGATCCAATAATATAATAAAACAATCGAAAAAATGTAAGATTTGAAGATGAGTGCATGAGGCCATAAGAAAAATCATGATTTTTTAGAAGGTGTTATAACAATATTGTGTAATGCTATTCAAAGGTTAATTTTTTTGACCTCGTGACTTGATTATTGATTCTAGTATGAAAGATGAATACATTTGCTATAATATATATACATTTGTTATTATTGGTAAATTCATAAATTAGGTAGAGATTTATATCATTGAGATTTAAATTTACTCTTTTGTGGACCATTTTTCATATTCTTATAATATTATCGTCGTTTCTCCTTCAGAACATAAGGATGGATGCTAATCCTGTTGAAGTAACCATTGAAATGCTCATAACCGTTGTAGCGAGTCCCTTAAGAGCTTATGAAGTTAGGATTCATTATGCCATCATATTTGTAATACCTCAAAAAAAAAAAGTAAAGGTTATTGAGGAATTAAAGTGAAGATTTTATAATTTCGTTGGGGTTATAACATAATTTCTTATTTTTCAGAAGGACTTTATTGAAATCAGCACAAAGTTGCAAGGTCAATGTGTAATTTTTCCTATTTGACCTTATGTATAAATTTTCCTTCAGCCGGCTTCTCCCTCCAATGTGACTTATTTCTGGTTCCCGAAGTTTCTCTTGCTGCTACATCTCCTCTGGCAATCCTCAGCATTTGATGTCTTCTGGCTGTCCTTCAGCCACTGTCTTCTTCCTCCAGCATCTTCCCTATGCACGTTGCTTCTTTTTCTAGCTAAGAGCTTTTTTGGCTATTGTGCAATCATCAAGTTGGCCTACTCCTTCGGTCTTCCTTCCTCCGATGAGCTCCGGTGCCAATCTTCCATCCTTCCAACTCTTCGACATCCTTCCTGCATTAGACTAGCTTAGCTTCAGCTTAGCAACATCTTTTTCCTTATTTTTCTGACGAGCTTCAGCTAGCAGTTTTCATTGGCTCATCGGTGACGATGTGGCCGACGGCGAGCTAGCCACCTGCATTTTGGAAGGTGATGAGTAATCTTAGAACAAAAGATTTATTTTATAGAAAATTTACATTAAATTTTCAAGATCGTTTACCAGAAACCCTAACCCTAAAAGTTGAGGTAAACTAAGATATACTAAGATATTGCTATTCATCAGCTCCAGATAAATTCTCTTTAGCGAGTCAAGCACACCAACGGCTAATTTTTGGAGCTTTAGCTGGCTTAATTTTCTAAGGATTTTCTAAGGTGAGTGGACAATCCTCCTCACTTCATGATCCCATTAGTAAATATAAAATATTTTATTATATGAAATATTATGAATCCTTTTAAATAATAGAATTTTTCTATATATTAAAGTGGTTTTGAAAGTACATTTATATGTTGTATGTGAACATGGTTTGCCATGATAAAATTATGTATTTTCATCTTGATTCATGTTATTGAAATTCGTTATTTTATTGTTCTATGTGATGAATGGATATGAATATGCATTAATAGGTTTATGTATGTTTGATAAATATTTATTACCTGAATAAGGATTTTCATGCAATGTGATATTTTTAGATTATTGATTTGAGATATTCGACCTATTAAAAAATTTATTAGTAACCCTCAAGTGCACTTGTGAGTATGTAAATAGCCGATAGGGAGCAATAAGGAAGGAAATGTAGGGATATATACATTCATGAGCATCTGGTAGGCATGTTAGATGACTTATAATCGAACATTCATGAGCATCCAACAGACGTGTTGGATGACTTATGATGGGAATTATGTCATAATGGTTACCATTTTAAATTTATTCTTTGGAAATCCAGTTGAATGTATTTTCACGATAGCCTAATTTGATACTTATTATCATGTTGCGGAATATCACGTTTTCAATTACTTGATTTTCTTATTGAATTATAGTTTTCAAATCTATACTGAGATTGTGGCTGTAGAACGGGTAAGCATATCTTCACGACTATATTCTATATTTATATATATATATACTTTCGAGCATTATTTTTAAATGAAATTTTGGATTATCATGAGATTGTTTACTCATTGAGCTTCAATGAAACTTATCCTTTTCTTCTCCATGTTTTTCAGAGCAAGAGGATACATTTACAACTCTTATACCTTATCTTGATACCGGATTTACTCCTTGATTGAGTATATCACTTTCTGTAGAGATCAAGGGTATATAAATGGTGTAATATTGGAAGTTGGTTTAGAGGTTGTACATATACATGCATGTTAATGTTTATTTTTGGTTGCTAAATGCCCAGTAGGACATAAACTGTGCAGCCTGGGCCATTACAATTTGTCTTGTTTTTATTCAGGTTGTGATGGGCATGTAGCCCCTTTTGTTGTTGTATAGGCCTTGAGGCCAGGTGTCTGGAAAATAGAAGAAACTCTGTCGAGGTTTTATTAGAATTTGATATATAAATATTTTATCATGAATTAATGAAATAGTGAGTGATTGGTATGTTATTTGCATTGTAAGGCTTGTAGAGGGTTTCTGATAAAGGGGGTTTCCTAATGATGACCTTTTGTCACGCCCCGATCCATGGAACGTGACTGACATAGAAGGTCACCATCAGGAATCCTCTTCCATCAAAAAATCCCTTACAAGTCTTATAATGCAACTAACATACTAATGACTCATTATTCCATTAATCAATGATGAAATATTTATATATTGATTTCTAATAAAAAATCTAACAGAGTTTTCTCTATTTTTCAGATACCTGGCCACAAGGCCTATACAACAGCACAAGGGTTACACGCCCATCACAATTTCTATAATGACAAAATAAAATGTAATGGCCTAGACTATACTGTTTACATCTTACTGGACATTCAGTGATCATACATAACATATGCATATACAATCCTACTAACTGCCATTGATTTCCACCATTCATATACCTTTAATCTCCGCAGGAATGACCTATTTGATCAAGGAGCAGATCTGGAACCAAGAGGGTGTAGAGCAACTGAAGGAATATCTTCTGACTCTGAAAAACATGAAAGTGAAGGAGTGAGTTTCATGGAAACCAGTGAGAAAACAATCCTATGATCACCCAAAAATCCCATTTAAGAATCATGCCCGAAAGTATATATATAAAAACATAGCTGTGAAGATATGCTTATCTGGTCCACAGCCATATTCTCAATATATATTTGAAAACTATAATCCGATATGAAAAATCAAGAAATTGAAAACATGATATTTGATAAAATGAAATAAATAACCATGATCTCTAAATAGATTTAGAAACATGATAACCAACAACATAATAATAATTATCAAAATATGCTACTGTGAAAGTATGCTCATCATACGTAATATGAAAGGAAATCAATAAAGATTTCTAAAAGCTATCAATGCTCAATATAGCAAAATATACAACTGCAATCCCAAAGGGCAACTCCAAGAGGGAACCACCCTAATATAATCATGATCCATTGGGCACGTCCGCCAGATGATCAACCCTATCCCACCTTATCTCTCCATTACATATACACAAGTGCACTTATGGGTTCCCAATGAATTATCCAGTGGATTCAGTATCTCAAATCAATTAGTTTAACATATTAGGTAGCATAATTCTTAAAACAACAACATTGTTATATCACAACACTTAAAAATCCTTTTTTGGGCAAGCAATGTTTATCAAACATATATCAACATACCAAAGCATTTTTATATCCATTTATGACATGGAAAAATATAGAATTTCCAATTCCAACAATATAAGGTAGGATGAAAATGCGTTATTGTTATCATGGCAAATCATTTCATAAACACCAATAATATGTAAACATACTTTTGAAACCATTTTAATGTAAATGGAAATCTCATCATATAAAAATGATTTATAACATTTCATAATAATAATAAAATTATTTTATATGTACACATGGGATCATTAAGTGAGGAGGATTGTCCACTTATCTTAGGAAATCCTTAGAAAATTAAGTCAACTAAAGCTCCAAAAATCTAATGTTTGTGAGCTTGATTCTTCCTTGGAAGCTTTTCTAAAGCAAGACAATACGAAACAACAAGAATATTTCAAATTTCTCATAGCTAGCACAGTAAGGGTTTTGAGAAATTTCTTGGAAACTAGCTATAAGGTTACTATAGAATAAATCTTTTGTTCTAGGAGTACTCACCACTCTTCAAAGTCTCGATGGGCAGCTCGACACTGACTGATTTGCCTCCAGTGGACCGGTTCAAGACTTAGCCGTACAATACATTGGAGGAAGGGGAGAAGGGAAAGCCACTGGCCAATTGCTAGGAAGATGACACTAGAGGAGGAAGGAGGTGGCCAACAACCCAAGGCTAGCCGAACAATGTCAATGCACTGGAAAGTAATGGCTAGTTGAAGTGAAGAAGCCAGATACCTCTTGACTGGAGAAACAACACTCGAAAAGGGAGAGGAAGGCACCGGGGAAAAGAGGAAGCATCGAAGGAAAAAATAGCTTGTCAGTTGGAACACCTTGAACGGTGACGGAATGACGGTCAAATGAGGAAATGCAGTGAAGACTGTCGGAAGGGGCTTTGGGAAAATGCCAAAGAAATTGCGGGGAAGAAGAGCCAACTCGAGGAAGTTTTATACATAAAATGAAAGGGGGAAATTTTCATTTTGACCCCAAGGCTTTCTGCCAACTTCAATTAGTCCCCGCTGAAAAATAAAAAATTATGTTATGACCCTAACAAAAAATTAAGACTTGTCATTTCGATCCTTTAGTAACTTTTTTTTTTTTTAGGTATTACACCTTCTATGCTAGTCACGTTCCGTGGATTGGAGCATGACAATATTAAACCTAGCAAAATGTGAAATCCTGTATAAAATGGAGATTATACCTCTAAAACCCTCCCAATGTTTTATTAATGATGACCATGGGATGGTTTGATCCTTAGGAGATTTACCATTATTATTTTTTTTTTTGGCTAAGCTTTTGAAAACCTGTATGTAGTAGGGCTATAGGATTTCCACAAGGGCTTAGTTAGTTTAATCTATACTTTTTGTTCTATGATAAATTATAAGTTAATTTAACTTATTGGTTTACCTTGTCCTTGAGTGGACATTTGGGGTAATGTAAAGGATGACTTATGGCTCTTACATTATATATATATATATATTTTTTGGAAAACTTTACATAAAACCACTAACAATGATGTTCGTAGAGGCATGTGCTTTATTTGGTCAATGTCCTTGTAAATTATAATGAGTATATATATATATATATATATATATATTAGATGATAAAAATGACACAATTAAGATGATGATCATGTGTTTTTACTTTTAAAATCAAAGTCGTATGGTCAATTCAGAATATAGAAGATGCCAAGCAAATATTGGAGGGTGCCACATAAGATATTGAACTTCCATGTCGTCAATTTATTAAAAAATGTTAAAGTTAGATAGATAGAAGAACTTAATTAATTCAAATTGAAACTTTTGAGGGCTAAATTCAAAAATGAAAATTAGATAAGAACTAAACTGAAAAAACTTACATCCATAAAAAACTAAAATAATATTTTTGTCATGATAAAATGTGTGAGCAATCTTAATCAAAAGAAAATAGACAAAATACAAATAACTTTCTAAAGTAAGGTTTAGTGTCATATAACCTTCTAAAATTGCAAATCCTACAAATAATCCTTGAAGGTTTAGTGTAACTTCTAAAGTTTCAAATTCTACAAATAACTCCCTTAAAGTAAGACTCAATGTCATATAATCTGATTAAAGTTTCAAATCAGACAAATAACCTTTTGTGAAGTTTTTAAAAAATTGAAAATTTTAAAATTTCAGTTAAAAAATAGAAAAAAAATATATAAGTCATCCATGACTTTTTCAAATTATTTTTTATGTGAATTTTAATCAATTTGTAGGTGAATTTTCTTTTGAGCTAAATTACAATTAATAAAGTTAAATCTTTAATGTGTTTAGGACATAACACTTTGAATAAATTATTGATAAAATTTGATTGGACTGCATTTTGAGAGATGATATATGTTTTTTTTCCTTTACTACTTTGAAGTAAAGCATTAGACAAATAATTAGGGAGAATCACAAGTGAGTTACTTGCCTATTCTATTTTCTATACTAAAATTTTAATGTTATCAATTTTTTTGATAACTTCAACAATTATTTATAATAGTTAAAATTTTAGAAGAATTATGCTACCTAAATCTTAATTTAAAGAAATTATTTTTATTTTCTAGGAAGAAAACTAAAAACAAAAGAAAAGGCTATAAGATGATTATTGTTAATGGCATGAAAGAGAGAGAGAGAGAGGGGGCAAGGGTGTTCATGTATGGCAGGGGTGTATTGGTAGGGGATATGTGTGTGTGGCCAGGTGTCACAAGTCAACCTTGTGAACCAATTTGACAAGTAAACGTGCTCGATTTTGTGTCTTTTTAGCATTGATTGTTTGTCCAGTATGAGAAAAAAGTACATGGTTGCGTCCTTGCATTTTTATCTTTGCGTTTATAGGAGATAATGCATTAAAACCCTTAGGAGCTAAGAGAAAAGTCCTTATGTTAACTCAAAAAAAGTATGTCTACTCCTACCATTAGGCCTTTTGCTTAAAATGCTCTTTAAAGGAGCACATCTGGTAACCAGGTGAATACTATAACTCAAGCTAAGGATCAGAGTGTGGAGCTTAGATATACTCTTCTACATACTTAAAACCATGTAATGAGGCATATATTAATAAAACAAAGTTGTCCCTCTCCTTATTTTTAAAAAAATCCCTTCTTGATATATATTAGAGGCTTCTTGTGTAGTTCATTCTTTAAAACTCGTTATGCACTAATGCTTCGATTACACGCTTATGTTAGTCTATGGACATGGTGCGCATTGGATTTTAGTTGTATAGGCAACAAAATCCTCAACACCCTAATTATCTATCCAAGTATGGCACGAATTTATTAGAAGGCTGACATATTTATGAGGAGTTGGCATTATGCACCGCATAATTTTGCCTAGAGAGCTATTGGCCCATGATAATTGGCATTAGAGCTCAGTTGTGCTAGAGAGAGTAGATTAGGTGGGCTATGAGTAGGGCAAAATCAGCATGTCAAAAGCATATGGAGCTTGTGAGTCAAGCAGACACTCATAGGAAATAGTGAAGAGATGCTGCTAAGGACTTGACTGTGAAAGGTACAAGAGGTTAGAGCAATTTAAGGGTTAGTGTGTGAAACGTTGCATTTGGGAAGAACATTAATAGTGCACCGAGTGTAAACATGTGGACTTGTTGTATAGTATAAGACATTAATTATGAGCCCATTCATAGTAGGCATTCGATGGAATGCAAACCACTTAGGAGAGTAAGTGAATTGATGACCTATCTAGCAGGAAGAAACCTCAGAAGAAGCCCTGGTCTTGTGGAGAAAGCTTGACCATGTCCTTAAGATGCATATTAGCTGTTAGCAATGCCTAGAGAGCAAAGCCACAGTCGTGCTTGAGAAAGTGTGGCCATAACAGACAATAAACATATCCTATAGGATGAAACATCTTTAGTCCTATGTTAAGTAGACAAATCTTATTAGAGGAATCCAAAGTCGTGTCAAAGGGTATGAATTTTACTCAGAGGAGTAAACCCAGAGAGGGATGAGATGATCTAGGAGGGATCCAATGTGTACAATATGGGGATGTAAAGAGCAAGTTATAGCACTAATCCACAAGATTTGAGACAAGATGCTAGGGAGCTAGCATATCATAGTCGCATGACAAGTGGCAAGAATACTCGAGTAGTGAGCTAAAGCTACATAGTCACTTAACAGACTAGCAACAATGTCCACAAGCCGTAGTAGACTAACACTTCATAGTCACAAGACAGACTTTGTGGTAATGACCATGAGATTCACAATTGCTTATGTATAGGCAAAGTGAAACTCAGGCTTGAGTGGATCAAAGTTGTTAATGTAGGGGAGCCATCATGAGGATGCGCTCGAAGGAGAAATATTCAAAGGAGAAATGTCGCTCGAGAAATGCCAAGTGAAAGGGCACTAATTATCAAAAAGGTTGCTATGAGGGCAATGATACTCATAAGTGGCTCTGAGGGTCATGGAAGACAAGCTAGTATCAACTTCAAAAAGATGACACTTGAGTGAACAAACCTAGGAGAGGTTGTGAGGGCTAAGATACTAGGTTGCATCAACTCTGAAAAGACTGTGATGGTTAAGAGATACCACATGGGTGTCAATTCAGATAGGGCTAAGAGGATTTGATCGAGTGTGAAAGTTGTGTAGTGGAAATACAATGGATTGATTGAACCTAACATGAATAGACTTGTATGCAAAGTATAGGACTTACAACCAAGCCATATTTTGTGAGCAAGGTATGGGACTTGTGCTTGAACAAGATATAAGACTTGCATCTCTCACATCGGTGGTATAGGACATTGTATGTAGGGTTATCTATCAGTAGACATCCAAAATACCAAGCAAGCGCACAAGCTATGGAGGTAGCATACACTTATTCTACAGAGGTATTAAGTCAAATCTAGAGGTACAAAGGTAATGAGTTGAATCAAGAGCTATAGAGGTAGTGAGTTGAATCGAGAGTTGTGCGGGAATAATGTGTTGCAAGCTATAGAGGTAGTGAGGCAAGCACAAGTTACAAAGTTAATAATTTGAATGCTGCAAAGGTAGTGGGGCAGGTGAAGTTGTAGATGCGATAGAGCCAAAGAGAGCTGTGGAGATAGTGACACTTGAGTTTGTATCAGGACAATAAAGTTAAGTCTATAAAGGTAAAACACAAGTTTACAGAGGCAGTATCATCAAAAACACTGAAGTTGTAAAGGCAACTACCTAAAGTTTGTGAGGGGAAACAAATGTGTAATGGTGTAAGTTCAAGGAGACAGAGTTGAGAGGAAGTTAAGGGAAGATCTGAGGAGCAGCAGACTGATAACATTCCTAAAAGCTATGTCAAGTTGAAGGTGCCATTCTTCAAAGCCTCTTGGATGATATTAGCTCAAAGAGATAACCAAAATGATTAAGGAAGTAGTTCGAGTAGAGCGGGCTGGAAACCCACATGAAGATTCAGGAAGCTAGTACTCAAAAGGAGAAATTTTGATGGAAGTTATGTCAGATTGAGGCATCAATGAGGGCCTTGACATTTGAAGTGGGAGAGAATGCCATAAGTTAGCTTGTAAACTAATTCAATAGACAAACATGATCAGTTTTAGATGAAACTTGGCATAAAAATCAAGCATAAAGAGGAAGCCTTGTGGTGTGAATTTGGGAGCAAATGCAATTATAGATCATTTTTCTGAAAATTTCCCATTTTAAGGTTATTTGTGTCTTTTTAACATCGATTGTTTATTCAATACGAGTAGAAAAGTACATGATTACGATCCTTGCATTTTTATCTTTGCATTCATATGAGATGGCACATTGGAACCCTTAGGAGTTAAAAGAAAAGTATTTATGTCAACTCGAAAAAATTATGTCTACTCCTGCCATTAGGGCTTTTACTTAAAATGCTCTTTAAGGAGGTGCATCCAGTGAATAGGTGGGCAATGTGACTTAGGCTAAGGATTAAAATGTGAAGCTTAAAGATACTCTCCCTTCATACTCAAAACTATGTAATGAGACATATATTAATAAAATAGAGTTACTCCTTTCCTTATTTTAAAAAAAGTCCCTTCTCGATATGCACTAGAGACTTCTTGTATGATATGTTATTTGAGACTTGGTAAACACTAATGCTTTGACTACACGTTTATATTGGCTTACAAACATGTTACGTATAGGATTTTAGTTGTATAGGTGACAAAGTTCTCAATGTCCTAATTATCTATCCAAATATAGCTCAAATTTATTTAATAGTGCATGTTTGCTAAGAGTTGACATCATGTATCGTACCCTTTCAACTTGAGAATTATTAACCCGTGACACCTGGGAATGATTAGGTTAGGTTGGTTGTGTTACGAAGGTGTAGGGCAAGGAAGGAAAAAGGCATGCTAATGCCCTTTTAGAACCCAGAGGCAAAGAGCTTTTAATGCATCATAGAAATTTATAGCATGCAATCGAAAGGCTTAGGTAACACCTTGAGACTAGCACTGCTACGCCTTCTATGAAAAACCATATTCATTACTTGAACATCCATGATAAACCATACTCCACTAAGAAAAACATCTTGAGTCACCTAAAACTAATCAGTCTCTAACATCTCTAATTGACTCCTTCAAAAATGATAATGATAAGCTGGCACATACATCTTTATGTGAGGCAACCAGGTTTATACATCGGTCACTTGCATTATACTACATGAATCGTGCTTGTCAAATAGTTGCAGTGGATGATCATGGAGGAGTTAAAGTAAAGGAGCTAATAACATCAGTCAACGAACATGTGATTTTAATCTTGGAGCAATGCATCAAGTACTAAATTGAGAAAGATATGCAATTTGAGAAGCCTATAGCCATTGTAAGCTTGGTTTAGTTCTATGCGCTATTTTTTTTTTCTTTACTTAATGTTCAAATGGGTGGAATGTTGATATAAAAAAATGAAAAGTAAATAAAAATGTCAAAAGTTGGACAGTGGAGAAAATGGGTAGAAATATTTTTGGAAATATTGAAAAAAAGAAAATAATAGTTACAAGCTTCATCTTTTAATTTTTTCTCTCAAATCAAATTAAAATTTATAAATTTTAAATTTTTTCTTTCTCATAAATTTCTTTTTACATGTCTAAATATAGGGTCAAAGAATAACAATAAAGCTTGAGATATTATATCTGTTATGTGTATTTTCTAGTACTATATGAAATGAGTTGACAAAAGCCCAATAAACAAGTTCAAAGGGGAAAGGTCCAACCTATCTGTGACCCAGATCGAGGTTGAACAGTAAGGGCACCAGATCACCAGCTACAAGCTTAGAGCACAAAATGAGGCAGAGGCCTTAGCTCGCTAAGAAACAAGCCCCGGCTCACGTAGCTAGTAGTTCATCCTGCACGAGCTCACATCACCAAATACGAGCTCGACGTCGCTACCCAAAGACCAGTAGCGACCCCAGAATAGGAGTCCCAGCTCACGGGACACGGCATCTTGCCCAACCAAAAGCTTACCGTGGGTGAACCTAAAGCAGACACCCTTTCAGACCTAACTTGTGGGGCCAATTTGCAAGAAGTAGCTTATAAGGGGCCATGCGCTGAAAGTAGTTTACAAAAGTCGATTTGCAGAAGTTATACTTGTCAAATATATTTATTATTTAATGTAATAGATTTACAGCTTAATAAATTATACTTGTAACCTTCCAGCCTGTATAAATAGGAGGGGGGAGATCATTGTAAGGGAGGGTGGAAAATACATACTAAAACTTTGCCAAAGTGGTGGTAGAATCTTTGTATTGTAGTTCTACTGGTCGGAACAGTGAAATTACAGCACAAAGCTAATATAAACCATCATAAATGTAGATGTTACATTGACTTTGGCCAAACCATGTTAAAAAACCCTCTTTGCCTTTGCTATTCTTCCTCTCCATCTCCTCATCTCTCATTTATCCAACTAATCTACAGTTTGGGGGTTTCAAGAACTATTCCTGTTGATTGAGATTTGGGTTTATCAAATTTTACTGTCAATATTTTGGTGCTAGAATGAGGGCCCTAACTGCATCTCTTTTTGTTCTACTATTTAGCTGTAATGGTAAGAGGAAAAACCACTAGGAGCTTTGGTGCTACCACTAGCCAATTTGAGGATCACGTAGAGTGGTAGGGGTTACCGTTAAGGGAATCTACCTTCCCTACTATGGGTGCTTCTGCCGCCTCCATAATAGATGCTGTCATCGATATGGCACCTTTGACCCCTGATAACACAAAATTTGACATAATTATTTGCCCTCATACTTAGAATTTTAAGGTCCAAAATTGCATGTTTCCAACTGTGTTAGAGTCTATTTGTGAATTTGTGTCAATTGGCATCATTTGAAAAATTCTGCATAATTAGCCATAATTGAGCAGTTTCTGTAATTTGAAAATATCTTGAGCTACACTTGTCCAATTGATGTGATTTTATCTTGTAGGAAAGCTAAGAGATTTCTATACAACTTTGATGAAGATCTCCAAGGCTGAATCACACGTTTGGTTATCTGAATTTTGAGTTGAAACTAATACCAGAATTCTACCAGAACACTGTCTCGGGCAGCCAACCTTCATGTATTCAGAAGATAATATCTCAAGCTAGGAAGGTACAAATGAGATGAAATTAAGCCCAAATGGAAGATAACACATAAGGCCACATTTCATATGAAGACTTTCTGTGTTGAAAATGTCAATATGGGCATCAAAAATAGGTTGCAACCTAGATGCAGAGTTGCTACGAAATTAGGCCCTACAGAATTGAAGTTTTAAGGACTCAATTGGCATGATTTTTGAGCCAATTGCAACATGCTTTGATCCAACAAAAACACCAGCTAGCTAGAACCCAAAAGAGAGCAAGAAAAGCAAAGGAATGCAGTCTACAAAATGGAGTAACACGCAATAGGACAGATAGGCAGCAAAGTGGCAGAAAGCAATCTGTAAAACTAACTTTCTTGTCTTTTCTTTTTCCACCTGGGTAGAACCGTTTGGCTGGAACCTTTGGCTTCATTTTTCATTCAGTTTTAGTGTTGTGTTTAGGTTAGTTTTCAGTGGATGAGAGCAAGCTTTTGCTCTCCCACCTTTTTCTGTATTTTTCCTTGTATTTTCGGCCTCCATGGAAGGCTGAAGTGTAACTAGTCCAAGGGGCTACAAAACTTGAATATTAATGAAGAGGTTTTGTTCTTTCATTCTATATTTAATTGTTGGCCATTTATTTCCTATTTTCTCTCTATTTTACCTTGAATATCTGAGTTTAATGGCTTCATTTGATTTACATATTATATGATTGTGACTTTATGATCTACATTAGGAAGAGGATAGGAAAACTAGCAATGCATTGAGCTTTTGATGTGTTTGCTTCTTGGTTGAATCTTGACTGCT
>JANHAO010004830.1:0-23551 GCA_026873985.1 Saraca asoca | reverse complement strand
CTTCCAGAAGACAATCTCAAGTCCAGACAGCCACCTGACGTACGACAAGAAGGTTGACGGCTCAGGTCTCTAACAATACACATCATCTCCCTGGTAAACTGACAATGATTTGTCCAGCATTAATTGCACTGGCGGCCGGCATTAAATGCAGCAGATGGCAAAAATGATCATTTTGTCGAGCAGATAGAATTATATTTGTAACCTCCTCCCTCACTATAAATAAGTGAGGCGTAATATGAGAAAACGGATCTGAGAATCAATAATACCAAGAAATAGTCGACGTAGGGGCCCAACTTTGGCTTTCACCGAACCACGTGAAAAACTCCCGTTGTTTCCCTTCCTCTTAAGTCATCTCTCTAAAAGCTCTTATTTGTTCTTCCGCAACCTTTCTCAAACACGCAGTCAGGGGAGCAGAACCGATCAACCTAGTTGACCAGATTTTGGTGTCAATAAAATCATTAAGGAATGAAATAGTTACAACTTTTCAATTTGAGTCTAAAAATTAGTTTCTTACATTCTAGTCTTTTTGACCTTTGCTCATTATTTTTATTATATCTTCAAAAATACTTAAGATATTAGCATCAAACTATATCCATTGAAAGTAGACTCAAATACCTTTCCAACGATAAGTCATTTGATTAAAACAGACTTGAAATGAAAAAGTTATAAACTTTTAAAATGAATTCAAATTCAACAATCACCTATTAGCCTCTTTTCCCTTCAAAATCAAGAAATAAGGCCTAATAGTTAGCTATTAGCCTCTGTTAGGGCTGTAGTTCAAAATATGACAACTAGTTTTATCAATTGTAAAAGAGTTATAATGTTTTTTTTTAATAAACAATACATAGATAAATGAAAATGTAAAACATATTTGCATTAACGGTGGATCAAATTTAAATTCTTATTCTGATTATGGAAAGAATAAGATGCGGAAATTGACTCAGCATTTTGGTATAACAAGTAAGTTTATGCTAAATATCCAACCAAAGTATCAAATATGAAAAGTCCATAGAAACTTACAAAAGTATATAGAAAACTTGGGTTTAGACATGTAAATTAGGAAAAGACCTCAAATTGATTCAATACCAATGTTCAAGTTAAAAACAAGGAGAAGACATCAAATAGACTCAGCACCAATGTTCATATCAGAAACAAGTCATATGATCCATAGATGACTTTCTTTAACATTGATACTAAAATATAACAATCTTAAGTCTTTAACCCAAATATACTGTTATAGATTAGGGTTTTATTTTTTTTTTTTCAATGACAAAAAGAGAAATTCAATGCAACATAAATAAATACTTCAATTTTTTTTACAATAATTTAAGTTGAAAAATGATGTTATCCATGTGTTTTGTCATTGTAAGTTTGATTGAACAAATCATTAAAGTGTTTGAACTTTTATAAAAAAATGTTACAATTTTTATAGAAAAAAATTACAATTCATTATCACATCCTTAATTTGTTGCAATAAAGGTATTGATTCCTTTTAATGAAAAGCAGTAAACCACTAATATATATGTGGACAACATTCTGAGCTCAAACCTTCCTTAAGTTGCTCAAGGGAAAAACTCTAAAAACAACAATAAATATCATTTCATCATTAAAAGTGTTGGTGACATCATTAATTTTATAATGTTTGTTAAAAATATTATAGTTCTTATATAAATAATTACTAGTCAAACCTAATGGTGAGTTAGCAAGTTGATAGCCCTAAGTCAAAATTTGGTGGCCTACTTGCCATAGAAATTTGATCCCAATTTCTCTTAAAAAAGTGGCAACTAGTTAATATAACAAAAATCCAATAAAATTTTCACCACATCTTACTTTGAATGACCATAAATTTTTTCTGCTAATTATTAGTTTCTAAAATCTAAGGACCACAAAATTATGCAATGAACCTCCATTTTATATCTTATATATATATATATATATATATTTGGGAATATGTAAGTTATCCCTTTTGACATTGTGGTAGTTGCAATTAACCCATGTTGACGGTTGATTTTGGTAATCGGTCAACCGAGGGTTCAAGAACCCAAACTGCTATAGAGATAGTAAAAGTATGAAGAAAACATAAGAGCGAGAAAAAGAGGAACAAAGTGAACACACAGTATTTTTAACATAATTTGGCTAAAGTCGGTATGGCCCCTACATTCATGGTAGTTGTATTTGCTATTGGTGGTTGTTTCACTATTCAATTTATCAAAGTTACAATACTCATAGCTCTCTCATTATTTTTACAGGGTTTCTGCAAGTATTTTCTACTATCTCTGTTACAATGATTTCCCTTCCTATTTATAGAAGTAGGGAAGGTTACAAGTTGTAATTTAACATTGTAAAATTATGATTATAGTTGTATTAGGCAATAAATGCGAGGCATTGGATAATAAATACAGGACAAATCATTGTCAATTTTTGGAGGTTAATTTGTCAGTTGGAAGTGTGTTTCATACTGCTAACCAGACATTAACTATGTTCAATTATGTCAGGGGGAGCTCGTCGAGACCTTGGATAGCTGGAGGCTTCGAGCTCGTTATAGGCAATCTGCCAACTAGCTTTTATGACCTTGCTCTAGAATAGGTCAGCCTTTTTACCTTATTCTGGTCCGTCGGGCCTCTATTGGCCTATTTCACTCAGTCCTGAAAAATACCCATAACACTAGCCCCCAACTCTCAGTTCATTATGCAAGCTAGGAGTTATTTCTTGCTAGCAAAGTCCATATTCACAATCTGCAGAATAGTCAGAGTTTTTCTTCTATGGTATGCTACATCACTAGCCTCTGCTAACAGTTTGTAGAATGTTATCATTTCAAACTCCAGTTTTTCATTTCATCTGCACTAGGCCATATATTCTACTGTGCATGTTTTACAACTGTTGATGTGATAGTCCTGTTTTCTTCTGGGTTGTTTGATCAATGATAGTTGGATGTTCTCTGGATTCTTTGGTAAAATCAGGCTAGTCTATAAAAGGGGTGAGAATCCCTTCTTCTTTTCTCTTAATGTGATCCGACGGGTTCTTTAGTCAAGCCCCCATGTTTCTGATGGCTTGGATCTTTGGCGGAGTTTTATGAGGTGTGTTTAGCTTTCCATGACGATCCCTTTTTGAGGATTGTGGAAAATTTTGTTACAAAGGTACCTCATGGATAATTCCTCTCAGAAGATCCTGGGAAATTTTGTTACAAGCCCTCATAGCTTCCTTCAAGTTGCATTGAATAATGCAGTTGTTTCACCCTTGTCCCTCGATTTCCTTACATGGCGAGTTAACCGTTTGGTTCCTCCTAGCGCCTTGGAGTTGCAAGGCTGAGGAAAAAGATCCTAGCTTAAGATGAGGATAGGAAATAAAGGCTGGAACTGTCTGGCTTGCTTGTGGGGTCTAGCTCTAAAAAGGCTAGTTCCTCCTACTTATTACAATTATAGGCTTACTTTGCTTTTGTACATTGAATCTTCTTATGTAAGCTCACCTCGTTGAATGAGGTTTTTTAATGAAAAGTCTATTATTTGTTTTTCCAAGTGTCATGCTAAATGCTTTATTTATAGCAAAAGATAGCACATGAGCTCTACATGAGTGAATTATCATAGCTAAATAATCATTAAGTAACCAATCGATTACATTAATTCATCTTTCACAAATGGATTCGAGCATCACAAATGTCTTAGTTGGTATCCACCTTCAGGTCACATGAAAGCTACGACCATCAAGTAATGCAGGAACCGATAGTTATTGGTTGCATATGAGTGCGCTGTGAGTGCTCAAATAGCACTTGGCTAATGTCAATTTGAATGCTCAACAGATGAATAGGTGCACCTAGACTGGCTTTTTGTGAGTAGTAGGTGGTTAGGTGTGCCTAAGCTAGCACAAGGTTGAATATATAATGAGCAATTAGGTACCCTCGAGTTAGCGTGAGGTCATGTGGGCAATTAGGTGCGCCTGAGCTAGTGTGAGGTTGCATGGGTGATTAGGTGTGCCTGAGTTGATGCAAGATCATACGTGTAATAGGCAATTAGGTGTGCTTGAGCTAATATGAGATCCTATGCACAGTGGGCAATTAAGTGTGCCCAAGCTGACATGAGATTGCATGGGTGATTAGGTGCATCCAAGCTAATGTAATGTCAAGTACGCAGTGGGCGATTAGGTGTGCTCGAGCTGATACGAGACCATGTGCACAGTAGGTGATTAGCCGTGCCTGAGCTAATGCAAGATTTATGCATAGTAGGTGATTAGGTGCACCCAAGCTAATGAGAGATTATATGTATAGTGGGCGATTAGGTGCATCCGAGCTAACATGAGGTTGTGTGGGCGATTAGGTGCACCTGAGCTAATGCCAGATCAAATATGCAGCTGACAATTAGCTACACCTGAGCTGGCACAAGATCGTGTAGGCAATTTGGTGCACCCAAGCTGACACAAGGTCATGTAGGCGATTAGGTGTACTCGAGCTGATGTGAGATCATGTGCGTAGTGGGTGATTAGATGCGTCTGAGCTGATGCGAGATCATGTACACAATAGGTAATTAGGTGTGCTCAAGTAGGCACAAGATTGTGTGGGTGATTAGGTGTGCTCAAGCTAACACGAGATCACAGGGGCGATTAGGTGCACCTGAGCTGATGTGAGATCTAGTGCACAATGGGCGATTAGGTGTGCCTGGGCTGGCATGAGGTCACATGGTAGCTGCAAATAATAGGTCGCATGGGAGTTAGGCCTTTTGATAGGCTGGTCACAGAATAGTTAGAGTTGTAGCTTGTAGGTTACGATCTATGATCTAGCAGGTCATCTGACACACTTCTTGTTTTATCTGTGACTCTTTAATTTCTGTGAGTAATGTAATAATTACTGTCTTTAATGAACATTTCTGCCAGGTTAGCAAGGACTTTAATACTGGCATGTGCTAAGCCATCAGATTGTGGGTTGTTCAAAGAGTTCTTGGATCTAACGGTTAGACCATGCACAGTAAAAGTTAGGAAAAACTACTTTTCTTTTCCATTAGTCACTTGAAGTCTGGCATATACAAACTCTTCCGCTCCATCTTCTTTGGCGGTTCTACAACCATCTGTTGCCATCCACCGTCGCCAACCCCGTTCCAGCTTTCAGAGCCTATTGGGTCAAGTTCTGATCACTAGGAACTGACTCTACTCATACTTCAGACCTCTTTCTCCATTTAGCATGGTAAGTTTCTTTCCCTGGCTCATTATTTATGGGTTTCTGTTTCGAGGTTCTTGTGAGTTTATGTGTTTACTATAGATAAAATTGAAATATTGGTTGAATTTTTGTGTATTTTTCCTTTAGTTGTGTTTGGTTTGTTTGCCAGTAGATGTTAGGGTTTCTAATGGTGGTTGAGTTTCCAATTAGCTTCCTGGGCTTTAATGGCCCAATAGTCAAAAATCCCCCTTGTATTTTAAGTTCAGGTCTCAATGACTAAAGGCAAATGCGACCCTCTTTTTAGGATGAACTTCTTAGAGTTAAGGATCAATCTATCTTTAGTGACCTAATCATTTCTTTTTCTCTTTTTATGTAGATGTCTCCACCTTGTAGACATCGTAGTCACCGAATAGTTGGTGAAGATATTGAGTCTTCTGAAGAGAATGAAGAGTAGCTCCATGTTGCAGGAGGTGCAACCTCTTAGAGTGGCGAGGTTGCAAGTGGGTTCGCAGCTTGCTCTAGACCAAAGGGGTCTACAACTCACTCTAGACCAGAGGGGTCTATAGCTCACTCCCCTTTCACACGTCATCCTTCCAATGTCAAACTCAATGACATTGGGCTTAGAGAGATAGCTGAGGCATACTTTTTTTGTCCAAAGGGTTACTATATTTTAGCACCATCTTGTAATGATCATACTGCTCACCCTCCTCAAAAATTCATAGCAATTAGTATCCAACACCTTAGTTTTGGATTTAGGTTCCCAGTTCCTCCTTATGTAATTGATTTTTTGAACGAGTTAAAACTCTCTCCTTTCCAACTAACTCTTACTGCATACTCTAGTCTGACTTCCTTAATGCTTGTCTATTTAGAAAATAGCCTTCCACCCCCTTCGGCTAAAGTCCTTTGCCACCTTTATAGCATTAAGAGCATCGGACAGCAAGAAGGGATTTACTACCTTTCGGCCCATCCTTCTAAATATAAGAAAATTTTACCTCAAGGGGATGCCAAGGGGAAGTCCAACGTAAGTCATTATAAGACTTGTTGGTTTTATGTTTCTTGCCTATCCTTGCATCATTTTCAAAATTTTTCATTCATTTTGAATCTAGGTAAGCAAGCTAGGAGGACGCAGGCTAACTTTGTCATTTATTTTGTTTCAAGTCTAAATTTTTGTTGCATTCTTTATAGATGGAGCTAGGAAAGAGAGACTAGAGTTAAGTGTAGAGGAGATTGAAGTGCTCAACTAGTTTGATGCTTTTGAAAGTTTTCAGAATGATCTAAAATTTGACAAAGAGCTTCTATGGGCTTAAGGGCTCTCTTTTGCCTTTGGTACCAAGCTTCTTGACAGCTCACAAGACATCGAAGTTCACAGAGTAAAAAAGGTCACTCCAATCAATTTCAATGAGCAAAGTAACATGGGGAGAGTTAATCTTATCAGACCTCTTCCCTCAACTAGGTCAAGGTATGTTGCCACTTTAACGTCTACTTAAGTTGGTCATCCTTCCTCCTCGGTGGTTGCAGAGGGAACTTTGCTGGCTCTGATTCTTGCTTTATAGTTAGGGTCAACTAAAGTAAAAAAAAGTGCCATTGAAGTCTCCTATTATAAAGAAATGTCTTTAAATGAGCCCCCTCCGAAAAACTAAAGGACCAACAAGGGGAAGGAGATTGCCGTCAGTCCAGAAAAGGAGTCCGAGGACACACAGGGGAACATGTTTAAAGGCCTAGGTCTAAAGACACTGGCATTCTATGATATTCTTCATAGGAATGTGGACAAGATTGACTCACACGAGGTCGTTGGAGTATGAGATGATATATGGTAGTGCCTTGCTAAGCATACTAGCTCACCACTGTCTGTTGGTTAGTATCATTTTTCCCTAACTTTCCCATTCCTTGGTAGGTGATCTAATCCCATTTGATCTTTTTAGGAGGCACTAGAAACAATAAAATTTAGTGATAAGTTTATAATTTGGGAAGAAGAGCAAGGCAAGTTGTAAAGTGACCTAGCTACCATGACTAAGGAAGCGATGGAGTTGAGAAAAAAGCTGGAGCACACTGAGACCCAGTTACAGATTGTTGACACTGTGAGAAGGAGGGTTGAGGAAGCCTTGGCTCATGAGACAACCAACTTAACCTCAGGACTTCGCAAGGCAACTGATGAGCTAAGGCAGAAGAAAGAGGAGCTAGTAGTGCTAGCAAGGGAGCTAAGGTCCTCAAGAGGAGGGCTGAGACTACTAGGGAGAGGGTAATTCATGCCAAGGACAAGGTGGCATAAGCTAAGGAAAAGGTCAAATGGGTTGTGGAGAGGATCGCCTAGGTTAAGGAGGAGATTGTTCAGGTCAAAGGGGAGGCATCTGCCATGATTGCTCAGGCTAAAAAGGCTGTAATTTCTAATATTACTGATAGCTTCATGTATACTTTGTGGCAGAAGCATCCAGATATGGACTTCTCATTCTTCAATGGGGAGATTGAGGCGATCGTTTAAGGCTTCATAAGAGATGCAAAGGCAACTTCGGCCCCAGATGTAGAAACCATTGGTGATCTTCCTGCTTGGGATAATGACCAGGTTGAGAGCAACTCGCTAGTGCAAGAAAAAGCCATAATAGGACCTGAGGAGTAAATGACAGAGAATTTGCCTGCACCCGTTGTTGACTCTTCAGCTCATCAGGACCCATCTAGGCCTCCAATCTCTTCATAGATTGTGTCTCCATGTTTTTGTCTCATACCCTATATTTTTGAACTTTTAGGACATCAGTCGTATGTAATTGAGAAATTTCTATTAATCTTTATGTGAACTATTTACTCTAAGGCAAATTTCTTTAATTCTACCATTTGCTCTGATTCTCCTTTCGGATTCTTTATTAAATCAAACATTCGAATGTTTTTCTAGTAAATCATGACTTTGTGCTAGGATGTTAAATCAGTTGGTGGCCTTTTAACTTTTTAAGATGATGAATTGAGCTATCGATCTGAATGCTCGATTTGTGAGTTGAATAGCTCTAAGTAGATCGTGTTACCATTGTAGTAGATAAAACATGAGCTTCTTAGCTTCCTGGGACAGCTAGTTGGGTAGCTATCTTAAAATATAGCTTTTTTATTGAGCATAAGTAGGGTTGATTCTGAGACCAGTTCGCGTCAAATAGGGAATACATTGTAGAATTCTTAAACATAGAATTGAAACAAAATTTTTGAACCTCTTTATTTGAAATTTAAGCAATGGTACAAAATTATAAAGCCAAGCTTACCCTTATTGATTGTATGGTCAGAGATGTATGGCATTCCATGCTTGAGGGAATTCAGCCCCATCTACACTTGTTAGGTAGTATGGTCCATTACCCAAATTCTCCTTTATTACATACGAGTCTTCCCAATTTGGACCCAGTGTTTCTTTGCTAGGTTTGTGAGCTCCTGGTAAGATAAAGCACAGCACAAGGTCACCTACTTTGTAACTATGAGCTCGGACCTTTCTGTTATAATGCCTCACAACCTGTTGTTAATAAGCTGTGATCCTAAGGCAGGTCATATCTCCTGCTTCTTTAATGAGGTCAAGGTTTGCGGTGAGCAATTGGTAGTTCCTCTGGATTGAAGGTTACCCTTTGGTGTGAAGTTAATTTGAACTCTGTTGGTATCATAGCTTTAGACCCATAGACCATTGAGAAAGGAGTCTCTCCAATAGTGCTGTGAGCTGTAGTCTTATAGGCCTAAAGTAGTTTTAGCAACTCATCTACCCTACTCCTTTTCTGGCCTCCAGTTTTGTCTTCAAGATCTGTTTGATGATCTTCTTTATTACTTCAACTTGTCCATTGACCTGAGGATGGTCTACTGTTGAAAATCTCTTCACAATCCTGAGGTTGTTGCAAAACATGATGAATTATTCACTGGTAATTGGGTCCCGTTATCAGTTACAATTTGCTAGGGGACTCTGAATTAACAGATGATATTGTTCCAAGGAAAATTTTCAATCTTGGAGGAAGAAATTTCAACTAATTATTTTGCTTCTACCTACTTGGTGAAGTAATCAATGGCTATCATAGCGTGCTTGTAGCTCCCATGACCTATAAGGAGAGCCCCAATCAAGTCAATGCCCCATATTGCAAAAGGCCAAGGACTGACCATCTATTGAAGGTAGGTTGGAGAAGCTCAGGGAATTTCAGCAAACCTCTAGCATTTGTCACATCGTCTAACAAGGTTAATCACATCCTTTTTCATAGTTGGCCAGAAGAAACCCTATGAAAATGCTTTTGAGCTAGAGATAGCCCTCCAGCATGGTTTTCACAGAGTCCAGCATAAACTTCCCCTAGGACAGAATCACAATTGGGGCCATTGATGCATCTAAGGAGTGGAGCTGAAAAGCCTTTTCTATAAAGTGTGTCATCGATAATACAGTATCTAGCAGCTCAAGCTCGTGTATGGTGTACTTCTAACTTGTCTTCTAGGAGCTCGCAGTCTCATAGGTACTTTAAGATTGGACTCATCCATGAGCTTTAAACCTTAACAGTTGTCATTATGACATCTTTCTGTTTGATGCTCGATGATAGGAGAGTTTCCACTGGGATTGCACTTAAGAAATCTACATCTTTTATTGAGGCTAAGCGAGCTAGCGCATCTGCATGTGTGTTCTAAGCTTGTGAGATCTGATTAATCTCATTCCTCCAGAAATTGTTGAGTAATTCTTGAACCTTCTAGAGGTAGATTGTCATCTTTGACCCCTTTGCTTGATACTTGTGCTTTGTGTGACAAACTATGAGCTGAGAGTCACTAAATATCCTTAAGCTTTCAACTCACACTTCTTTTGCTAAGTGGAGTCCCACAAGCAATGCTTCATATTCTGCTTAGTTGTTAGTAGCTTGAAAATCAAATCGTAGCGCACAAAGGATTTTATATCCCTCTGGGCTGATTAACAGTATTCCTACTCTTGTTTTTTTTCTACATGAGGATCCATTTACATAAAGCTCCCACCATGAGCCTGCTGAAATTTCCACTTCCTCTTCCACTGGTCCAGTAAATTTGGCAATGAAATTTATTAAAGCTTGTCCTTTGATTGCCGACCTCAGTTTATACTAAATGTCAAATTGGGCCAGCTTGATGGCCTACTTAAGCAAGTGACTTGAGGTGTCTGGCTTTTGTAGGGTCTGTCTTAGTAGATATTAGGTGAGCACCTTGATGGTATGTGCCTGAAAATAAGGTTGTAGCTTCTTAGAAGCAACCACAAGATAATAAGTGAGCTTCTCCATAGGCACATATTTTTCTTCCACGTTCAACAGCCTTTTACTTATGTAATAGACTGAGAGTTGGGCTCCATTTTCTTCTCAGACTAAAGCCACACTAATAGCATGCTAGGACACACCTAAGTAGAGAATGAGCTTTTTGCCTTCCTATGGCTTAGATAGCAATGGAGCTCACCCCATATATTCTTTCAATTGCTGGAAGGCAGCCTCACACTCTTCTATCCATTCAAATCGTTTGGCCTTCCTTAAAACATCGAAAAACAGTACACATTTGTTTGTTACTTTGGAAACAAATTTGCCAAGTGCCATAACCTGACCAATTAAACTTTTGACATCCTTGATCTCGACTGGGAGCCTCATATCAATAAGTGCTTTAATCTTCTCTGGTTTTGCTTCAATTCCTCTACTGTTAACTATAAACATGAGAAACTTTCTTGAGGCCACTCTAAACGCTCACTTGAACGGGTTCAATTTCATCTAATATTTCCTCAATATTTGAAACATTTCATCCAGGTCCTTCACATGATCCATGACCTGTCTGGACTTTATGAGCATGTCGTCCACATAGACCTTCATAGTCTTCCTAATTTGTTCTTTGAACATCATATTGACTAGCCGCTGGTAAGTTGCTCCTACACTCTTTAGCCCAAAGGGCATCACCTTATAGCAATATAGTCCATGATCTATAATGAATGAGGTATGCACTTCATCTTAGGGCTCCATAGGCATTTGATTGTACCCTAAGTAAGCATCCAAGAAGATGAGGAACTGGTGACCGGCTATTGCATCAATGAGCTGGTCGATTCTTAGCAAAAGGAAGCTATCCTTTGGATAGACTTTGTTTAGGTTAGTGAAGTCAATACATGTTCTCCATTTTCCATTCTTCTTCTTCATCAAAACGGGATTAGCTACCTAAGTCAGGTAGTGAGCCTTTTAGATAAACTTATTGACTAATAGTTTATCCACTTCTTCCTTCAGAGCATTGGAATACTCAGTGGTTATCGGCCTCTTTTTCTGATGAACTGGTTTATGGTGAGGATCAAAGTTGAGTTTGTGTGACATAATCTTAGGGTTAATCCCCACCATATCTTCATGAATCCAAGCAAAAACATCTAGATTCGTCTTAAGGAAATTAGCTAGCTAGGCCTTCATATCAAGAGGGAAGTTCTTCCTTAGCTTGAGGCATCTTTCACTATCTACCTCATTGATGTGTACCTCCTTGAGCTCTTCTATAGGCCCAGTTTCCCTATCTACATGCAGGTCACGTGAATCGAGGTCATGGTTAACCTCCACTATAATCGATGCTTGGGGTTCCCTGCTAGATACCACGTTAACTCTTTTCTCTCTTTCTCCTATCTTGACAGCATCCTCATAACATCATCAGGTTGTATATTGTTCACCTTGCACACATCCAACTCCATTGGGGATAGGGAACTGCACTGTCAACATTCTGGTCAACATGACCATGTCTAGGTTATTCATTGCTAGTCACCTCAGCACTATATTATACGTCGAAGGGTAGTCCACGATCAGCAATTCAACCAAGACGGTGGCTTGGTAATTTTTGTCCCCCAAAGTGATGGGGAGCCTGACCTATCCCACTGAAAAGATTGCATCTCCTGTGAAGCCAAAAAGAGCCTCAAGCGAAGGCTTCAGGTCACTTTCATTCAATCCCATTTACTGAAAACATTTTTTATACATAACATTTATTGTGCTTCCAGTATCTAGCATGATCCTTTGCACTTCAACATTGCCAAATTTAGCCCATATGACAATGGCATCATTGTGGGGGGATTAACTCCCTCGTATGTCCTTGTCCACAAAAATGACGCATTTAGAGGTGGTCCTAGCTCTCTTGGCAGGTGTTTCAGACTCGCAACCCATAGACAAGATGTAGCTCAAGCTCCGTACATAGCATTTGTGTGACCCACGTGAAGTACTTGTGATGCGTGGCCCACCATGGATCGTAAAGATGGTCCTTACCACAGCTGTCTACTCCTACTCAACCTACTGGGATAGTTATGTTATCTATTAGGAGTGTTGAGGCCACTCTCCTATAGGTAATACTACGTAGTCTCTCAGGCAGCCTCTTCTTATCGAATCTTCTATTATGTCCTTGAGCAACCTACATTCAAAGTTGTTATGCCCAATGTCATTATGATAGGTGCAAAACCTGCCAGTGTCCTTATACCTATGTGGAGTTTTCAAGGGCCTAAGTTACCCGAAGTCCTCTTTGTGCTTCTCGGTGGCATACATGCTCTCCAAGGTGTCACATAGGATACTATAATTATCGTGGTGACCTTGAGGTTCAAGTCACTCTCCCCTGGCTTTCTTAGTAGGTTAGATGCCTGCATCATCATTCTGGCTCATTCTACCTTTCCCACAACTAGTCCCTCTTTTGTTTTGGACAAAGGTGGAGTTGCACATTTCATTCTTCTATCCAAACTTCTTTGGACCGAAAATCTCCTCTCATCTGACCTCCTTAGTAGCTCGTTCATAGAATTCTCCCAGATTTTTCACTGGGGATTTATATATGCTTTCATACAGCTTCCCGTCTTTGTGAAGTCTGATTGAGATCACTGTTAGGATGCTTTCATTGGATAGGCTTTTCACATTATTAATCTTGCATTGGAATCTTGCAATATAATCCTTTAGCGATTCGTCCTTTCATTAAAAGATCATTGCCAGGTGGCAAGACAGTGCGAGCTGCTTCCTGAAGGCCTTATATTGATCAATCAACTTGTTTTGACATTTTTCCTAGCTATTGATGCTGCAGGCTGAAAGATTCTTGAACCACGCTTGAGGTACTTCACAGAAAGTGGCAAGGAAAACGTGACATTTGACCAAAGGGTTGGTAGTTTGAAGGTCTATCTGGATGTTGAAAGTATCGAGATGGTCATATGGATTGCTTCTCCCATTGAATGGAGGGATGGTAGGAACTTTAAATCGGTGAGGGAAAAGCTTTATCTCAATCTCTTTGGAAAATGGCATCCTTTCCTTGTAGCAGTCTAACTGGTCTCAAGTTAAGGGATGTTTTTCCAATCATCATACCCTTTGTAATAATTCTTCCAGCATTGTATCTTGCATTTCAGATTGTTGGCCCCTGGTACTGTTATGACCTACATTTGAGCCTCAATGTAATGCGAACTCCTGGGTCATCAATTTCCATCATGTTTGTGATCTCGGTGATCTTGTGACTCAGATCGTGAACGGGTGGAATGAGCCAAGTTGCTCATTGAAGCCCTTCCCTAGCTAGCTTCCCTTTTTGAATCGGCACCTTTTTCTATGGCCCTCGATCAGTTTTTCTGGCTGTGGCAGCTTCAGCCTATTTTTGTACTCCATGGGTGTGCGCTTGGGTTAGCTCTACAACTACATCAACAAGTCTCCTAACTGTGATCTTGAGTGCCTCATAGCGTTGGTGCAATGCTTGTACACTATCAGTTTCTGGGAGAATGGAAGAGGTGCTTGCCAGGAAAGGGTTTCCATCCTCTGGCATATTTCTCTGTTGCTCTCCATGGCCACCCGGCTAGTTAGCGACGGCGTCAAAACTCCTAGTTCTTCTTCCTCTTGCTATCATGATTGGTTGGTGAATCAATAGAAAAGCAATTTGGTCCCACCAGGTGTGCCAAAATGTTGACTGTCGATTTTGGTAATCAGTCAACCAAGGGTTCAAGAACCCAAACTACTATAAAGACAATGAAAGTATGAAGAAAATGTAAGAGTGTGAAGAAGATGAACAAAGTGAACACATAGGATTTTAACGTGGTTTGACTAAAGTCAGTATGGCCTCTACGTCTACGGTAGCTGTATTTGCTATTGGTGGTTGTTTCACTATTTAGTTTATCAGAGTTACAATACTCACAACTCTCTCGATATTATTATAGGGTTTTTGCATGTATTTTCTGCTATCTCTATTACAATGGTCTCCTCTTCTATTTATAGAAGTATGGAAGGTTATAAATTGTAATTTAACATTGTAAAACTATTATTACAGCCACATCAGGCAATAAATGCTAGACATCATGTAATAAATGCGGGATAAATCCTTGTTAGTCTTTGGAGGTTGATTCGCCAATTGGAAGTGTGTTTCATACTGCTGATCGGACATTAGCTGTATTCAATTATGCCAGGGGAGCTCACTGAGACCTTGAATCGCTAGAGGCTTCGAGCTCGCTACAGGTGATCTGCCAACTGGCTTCTATGACCTTGCTCCAGAATGAGTTAGCCTTTTTGCCTTATTCTGGTCCAGTCAACAGACTCAGTCTCGAAAAATGCCCATAACAACCCAAAAACTATTAATTCTTGCAATCAACTCCCTTCAAGTTTGAAATAGTTATATTTAACACTCAACATCTATTTTATGAGCAATTTGAGAGAGCAAACATATTCAGTTTGACACAAAACTGTATAAAAAAAATGCATAATGTGAAAGCCTCGTGATTCAAATT
This sequence comes from Saraca asoca, assembly GCA_026873985.1. NCBI lineage: Eukaryota > Viridiplantae > Streptophyta > Magnoliopsida > Fabales > Fabaceae > Saraca > Saraca asoca. The sequence continues at coordinate 8,738 of JANHAO010004830.1, read as the reverse complement.
TGAGAGCAATCCAACTAGTGTATTATCTTTTTTATTTTTACCATTTTGGAAGTATTTTGATAATTTTGTCATAGTTTGATTGTCCAGCATAAGTAAGAAAGCCCATTACTATGATCTTTATATTTTTATCTTCATTTCTATATAACATTGCCTTTAGATTCCTCCTAAAACTATAGAAAAAGATCTTATGTGGATATAATTTACCACTCATTTAAAATTGAAGGGGTTAATTGTAATAATTAATAATTTGTGGATATTAAATGTAACAACCCAAAATTGAAAGGATAGTTTATATTTTTCCCTATCTTTTATTTTCAACGTTCGCCTGCTTATCTTAAAATTCATATATTCTATCATTCATCTCCTGGGCCGAGTCCGTTAATGAAATGGGTGTCCTATTTAATTTAAACAAACTTATGAGTTAGAAACAAATGCCTGACACAACAAAGTTGAAACAACTAACGCTTTTTTCTTTCCTAATCATTGATTAAATCCATAAAAAATCGAACAGCTCAACTTATACCATGGGTCAAGGTATGGATACCTAACATTTTGGTACAAGCATGATAGACAATGTTGTACGGTTGGTTTTAGGAAGGTATCGCAACTTCTATGAAAAAGAAAGGATAATAATTCTTTGTCACATAACTATCATACATAGAAAAGGTTATGCCTTTGAAAATTTTGTAAATGTTATTGAAACTTTGTCACAAAATTATAATGTTGCATACAAAATTTTTACAATTTTTCTAATAAAATTGTAATTTTGTATTAAATTTACATACAATACATATATACAAAGTTATACCTAATATTAATAAATAAGACTTGCATTTAAATCTTCACTCCTATTATTCTCTCCTCGTATCTCTTTAGGAGATAAAAATGAGACGAGTTTGCTCAGCATTAATTGGTTGTCTTTGTATGAAGTAAGACTTCGAATCTGTGTAAAGATCATAGTTGGAAAGTAGTTATTGGGATGTGTAATCATTCATGCCATTTTGTACGTTAAAGTCCATTGCCAGGTTGAGTTAAAGATGCCAAAATGATTTGGGTCTGTTAGATTAGTGTGAGACTGGTTTAATTTTATCTGATACTAGTATAGAAAAAGAGAATAGTGACTTAACTTGATAAATGACTGACCTAAAATAATTTTATTCGACAAGAAATGTATTTAATATTGTAAATACATGTATTAGAAAAATTAATTAAAATAAATCATTAGATTTAATTTTAATAAAATTTCTTTAAAATCAAAAGGAAATTTTGGTAAACAAAATAATGATTATCAACTTAAAAAAAAACAATTTAAATCATAATAACTTATATTTTTTTATTACATCTAAATTTATTAACTTGCATTAATGAATTTATATGTTCCAATCTAAACCTATTTTTTTCAATATTAGTCCTCTCTAATAATAATAATAATAATTAAAAAATTCAAGTTAGCATAAAAAAATTAGTACACTTTGATATTATATAAATTTTCTCCAATATAAACCATTTTTAATTGTATTAAATATTTAAGATTTGAATGATTTATATAAATAAATAAAATAATGATATATTCTAATTTTAAATTGAATAATAATAATAGTGGTAGTAACGGCTTTGTAGGAATGGTGATAATGACAACAATGGCAATTAATAATGGTTGTACCAAAGATGACGGTGATGGTGAAGTTATTAATAACAGTAGTATGTGAAATTAATTTCTTTTAAATGTAATGGGTTATTTAACCCACTTGAGACTTCCTGATAAATCTTGATATGGAACTGGGATTGAGATTAGTACTGTGACAATTCAATCTAAGCTAATCCGAGATTGCCCCAAAGTATAGTTTTTTCCCATTGGGATAACCCTATAGGATTTGGTTACTCCATAGTGAGAGCTCTAATTAAACCATACTTTGAATGTTCTTAGTCTTCTACTATATTGCTTGAAGCCAACCATTGTATCATCGTCAATATTAATTGTTAGATTTGAGCTTTAGGTGTATATGCAAGATTAAAAAAAGTGGTATATAAATTTCAAAATTATAAATACATTTAATTTTGGCATAACATGAACAGGTGTTCAATGAATAGGTAGGGCAGTTAAAATCAATTTTTTTCTTAAATATGTACTAAGTGATAATTTATGAAATAAATGAAAGTAAATTATACTCACATCTTTTGATATTTAACCTAATTATATTCATACACTTTTACTTTAAGAAATATATACTTATCCCTCTCTTATTTTTTTGGAGTAGGAGGTGGGTACATATTTAAAATAGAGGAAAAAGAAGGTTAACATATATGAAAAAAGAAGGTCAGTATATATTACTAAAAATAGAAAAATATAAGTACAATTATACTAAATTTCAAGAAAAAGTGAATGTAATTTGTTCAATAAATGAGTATGCCATTGTTCGGTAGGATCTTCCATGGAGAACAAATAAAATTACTAACAATGACACTCAACTAATGTAAATATAATATAGAAATAATTTATTATGAATTTAATCATCAATTTGTTGGTCTTCTAGAAATATAATGTAATTAAAATTAAAAAAATTGGAATTTATGTTGCTGAACCAACTCTTCCCATCTTCTTTTGAGTCCTTTCATTGTCACTCTATATTACTAATAGATTTGCTTCGCAATTCTGCGTCTTGTAAAGGATATCTTTCATAAATGTAGCTGTATTTGTTGGTTTGAAGATTTGAAAAATGAGCAAACAGTAGTTATAAAGTAGTTGTCATAATGAATATTCAGTAATGAAAGACTTGAAAAAGTAGACAAATTCAATTTAAAGAGTGAATTATGATGAGATGTCATTTTATTGATATAAATGAGTTTAGTCCTATTGTTTCTTTTAACATTCTAATTCATATGAAGAACAAATAGAAATCAAGATATACAAATCAACCTTTTTTTTTAATTATTTTGTATTATCATAATCAAAGCCTCGTCTCATTTTTCCATTAATGAAAAGTTGCAATATGATGAATCTCATTAAGAAATTAGTCAATTTATTGCTTACCCTAAATTGTTCATTTGGATTGAATAGAGGCGAGAAAGTTGCAGCATTCCTAGCTATTGAATAATTAGCATAATAAGAAAAAATAGGTCAATTAAAATCAAATTCCATTAAATATATATTTTTCCTCAAATATACAATTAGTGGTAATTTGCAAATGAAGTGAATGAATGTAGCATTCCTAGCTAGCATATATAACAGGAGTTTTGCTCGCATGGAAGAGAGAGGAAACATGAAAATACATTTGGGACTTGTACTTCTATAAAAAAATTTCATACTATCTACAATTTTTTTAATAAAATGTTATAACCTCCTTGTATGAGTTTAAATTTGACCGTGTAAAAGTTTTTATACTTTTAGTGAATAAGAAAATACCATGTAATAAAAAAATAATGATAATTAAGAATTAAAAGAGTTTTAACAATTTTTTAATATCATAGTAATATATAAATGGGCGATGATGTAAACTTAAATTATACCTAGTGTATTAAATTTAAATTCTCATTATATAAAATTACAAATTTTATAATAACTTTTTGTATCGCAACTTTTTTATGTACTTGTTACTTTCAAAATGTATACAAAATTGTATAAATTATGAATTTTTTCATGAAAATTGATTTTTTTTTCTTTGCAAAACTTGCAAAAAGCAAAATATATGAGAGATATTGTTAGCTGTAAACAAGAGAGTCTCACAAATCAATTGATTGCCAGGGACAATAAAATCACAAAGAGAATACACAATATAAAGCAATTACAAAATCCCTCATCCAATTAGCATTTCAAATGTCCCAATTTCATAACTATTTTTTTTTCCCTTTAAATGTCTGAGAAAAAGTTGGACTATGAAACAATTCATGCTATTAAGACATATAAGTGAAAGTTTTGGTGTCTAAATTCTAAATTCTATTAGCACATATAGGATAAACTAGTATAACATCAAGATCTTTTGGTTCTTAAAAATCAACTTGCATGATAGGTGAATTATTACATTATTAATGTGCGTCTAGAATCTCTAGATGAATAACACAATTATAAAAGAAAAATAAAATATTTGTCTAAAAAGTAGAAGACTTTGGTATAGACGTGTAAATTGCGCAAGGCATCAAATAGCCTCTATTTCTACAACTTTGCACGCTGGGTGAATTATTACATTACATTAAAATATCAAATATAAAAAGTCCACAAAGACCTACAAATGTAAATTGGGCAAAGGCGGCATCAAAGAGACTTAACACGAAGTTTCCTGACAAAAATTTTCATACCAATTGGTGGCTTCGTCAACATGGAATCAAACGTTGCTTGGACTTTGAACGTTCCTAGTCTCGTTTTTTTTAATTGTTGTTGGGAGCTAATCATCCTCAATATTATTAAATTTTTACATTTTCTTCTACAAATTTTGAGAGTTCTATTTAATGAAAAAGTAGCATGTAAACTTTATACATCGTTAAATTAAAAAATGATTAGCTTTATACAGGTAAATATGTGAATGAGATAAGAGTCCATTTTTAAAAATAATATCATGAATCTTGTAAAGAAATTCACGTAATATTTTGTGTCTCACTCGTTTTTGTTGGTTTAAAGATAATTAATGTCTTGCAATTTATTTACAAAAAGAGTATGGTTATTAACAAACAATATCTGAGTTGGAAAAAAAAATCATGGAATAATATACACAAGACAAGCTAGTTGTCTAAAAAAAAATAAAAGTATGATTTGGTGGTTATAACTCATAATATTAAGGTTTATAAGTGAATTTTTTTAGATAACTTACATATATCACTACAAAAAAAAATTCTTAAAATAAAGATGATTATGCACTGTATATAATGACGATTTGAATTGTCATAGAATACACTGACAACGGTTATAAGAACCGCTAAAAAATATGATGCCAGATTGATATTAACAATGGTTAAAAAAAATCGCTAAAAAAATAAAATTTAACGATAGTTAAATAATCACTGTTATTATTTTTTTACAAATTTACAATTTAATTTTGCAGCGGTTCTTTAATCGTTGCTATTTTTTAAAAAAAACTATATTTAATTTTGCAATGGTTCATTAACTGTCATTATTATTTTTAAAATATATTTTTTATATTTAATTTTATAGTGGCTCTTTAATCGTCGTTAAATTTTTTAATATTTTTTTTTTAAATTTTAAGTCATTCAACCTGTTCATTCCATTAATTAATTATATTAATTATCCCTATAAAATAAAATACAAACTCATGATATAATAAAAATGACATTTATTCAAATAAAATATTCAAAAGTATAATTAAAAGTTATAACATTAATTGATTTTTATATTCCAGTCAAAAACTGTTTAAAATAAAAAATATAATAAAACTTAAGAAGATTGGATAGGATTAGTGACATTTCTGTCTTGATTGCTCCCTCCTGAAGATTTCCTTGCATCTACAGGTGAAAATTGATCTTCCAAATTAACATCTACTCCATCCTAAAAAAAAATAAAAAAATCTCAAACTGAAGAATTAGTTAGAAATTCAAACATGTAAAAACAACAATTCAATTTGTCATAGTTTAACAATTCAATTGTGCTATATTCAAACATGAAATGATGTAGGGTAACGACATTTGATATGTCATTTCCTTGTTGATGCATATAGGGCTGCTAAGTGCACATGACGATTGTAGTTGCAACATTGTCCATGCTTGTGTTGTCCAAACGGCTTCAGACATATCATGCGTTATTGCTGGAAAGTAACAACAATTAGAATCTGACTCTTATGGTTGTTACAAACAAGCAAAACATGAAAATCTATGTTGCTGTGAACTATGAATTATTGTTGACATTTTTGTGGTATCCATGCAACATAGCACTGTAGAGTGATGTTCTTTATGTAAGGAATCTCTGGCTTCAACAAACTAAACAGATATCATCCATGTTATGGATCTCGAGAGAAGATATTATTTTTTATAGAATAGTTAATACTAAATAAAATATTGTAAAAGAAAAATGGATTGCCCCTTGATATACATAAACAGCTATATTTCTTAAAATAATATGAAAAACATTTGTCATTTTCTGCATAATGCTTGCAGTAACCCCAACTCAGCTTAGCTTGAGTTATGCAAAATGACTAAAGCATGATCAAACATCAAGAGCTTAATGTCCACCTATATTTCTTAAAACCATGAAAACCTATTTGATTCTGTTCTAGGTTTTGTTCATTGGTCCTAGGCTTATGATGTGAGTCTAAGGTATGGAAAAAGATCCATTTTAAGACCAAGAACAGAACTTGCATTATAACAATGTTAGATTAAACAAAAATGTAGAAGAATCACAAGATTTATTTCAATCATAAATGATTTCTTTCTTGATAGTAGGATTGCTGCTTAGAATAATAATAATGAATTTTGTTTTTATTTTTATGCTTCAATTGGTATCTGTAGAGAAGAGAGGAACTGTTTGAGGCATCTATTGTAGACACATGAATTACTTAGGAATTCAAATATGCAAAAACATCCTAAATATAGCAGATCTATATGCAAAAACAACAATTCAGACCCATATATCCTTTCAACCTATGTCTAAAGTTTATTTCTATTCATCATACTCTTTTAACTTGTATAATCTTCACTAAAATAACTTGGTTGTCACAATCATATAGCATAGTTACCACTTACTTTGGTGATAGTATTATGACATACTTTGGTGTCCAATGAAACATACAAACATTTAATAGACATTGTAATAGAAAAGAACCCACACATAAATTTAGCAGGCAATATTTTTCAATAATGCATCAACAATCTTAAAAGATATCATATGACTGAGTTGTATCTATTGGTCAGCAGGTGGCTAACTAGATAAATGGGGTGGAATGCACTCGCTTATGGCTTTGATCTAGTCTATAATGGCTTGCACCTGCACTTGTGTTTCAGCCAATTGCTGTTCATTTTGATATAGCTTTGATTTAAGCCTATCAAATTTGTCTTGGTTCATAGGATGGATGCCTAATGAATAGCAAGAGTGGATGCCACCTACTTTTTGAGAACTGCTCCCAAACATGCTTGTGGGATAAACACCTATGCTTAATTCTCAAACACAACCTAGGTGCTCCTTTTCAAACACTTGCCTAAAAGCATCATCTGGGAAAATTATTGAAAGCCATGTTTAATCTGCTTGGCTCGAGGCTTCTTGCAATTTTTCTTAAGTAAACAACAAAACATAGGTGTAAATAGAAACAGTAATAAAGTTTTCTATGAATCCTCACCCCCTATGCTCTTTGCCTCATCATTCACGTACGAGCCATCACTTTTCCTATGGATAGCATCCCATAACTCTGCTCGTCTAAAAAAACCTTGTCTCTTCTTCTCCTGTCATTTAAACAAGTAAAAAAAAGTTATTTCATAAGTAAATCTTAATTGTATTCACTTAAATTAGATGGCTATACTACCATTTCATCCTTTTTCATGCAAATGTTTTTGACCCCGCAGTATGAGGAATGATCTGCTTGTTTCTATTCCATGCTTTCTGCCTGCACATTTCCTACATAAAAAAAAAAACTCAATTACTCATTCAGCCATCGGTATAAGCATAGTTAAATTTAATAATTTTTATATACTAGAATTAAATAAACTACTAACCTTGTGTTTTTGTTTATCCCGGATCAGGACCAAACCTCTCCATTGCTCTCTTGTAATGCCCTTAGGGAAGTTTTGTTCAATATTTTGCTCTAAAGTCAAGCTGGGGTCATAATGCTTGTTGTACAAGGCTCCTTTAAGATCTGTCCACTACTTTCCAATTACTTGATTAGTGAGCCACTTGACCATTTCATCATTTTCAAATTGAAAATATGGTTATGATAAAAAGAAAATTCATTAGTATCAGAATGAAATATGAATTGTAAATGCCAAATTAGTTCTATTGCATACCATCACTAATTTGTTGAATACATTGTTTTTAATTAAGTTTGGTATGTCCAACTAGGCCTTGTGGTCTATGGCATATTTGGTCCTAGCCAAATGACCCATTGCACTTGAAAAAATACCTCATTCGTCTTCTATGCGCCGACCAATATTATCTGTCCCAACTATTACTTTTTTTTTTGTCTAAGCTCCAAACTTGATCGACCTAGAGCTTTGTTGTATACAAAAACTGGCCTCGCAAGGATGAGTCCTCGAGCACAACAAAGACCAAGTCTCATGCTCCGACAAAAAGCCTTCAGTAGGCTTCGCTTCAACCGATCAAGAGAGCGATAACAGCGAAGTAATCCTAAGCTTCAAGCCTAGTCTCACTCACCACAGTATAATGACACTGAGAGGACATTTGGGCATGATCCGCGAGGCAACTTCCCCTCACGAGGAACCGATCCAACAAAGAGATCACACAACCTGCTTACTACAAGCAGTACTTGCAATATATCTGAGCCAGGGATTCCCACTCAGGCTGCCCTGTACCTTGCTCGATCTAGCAACGATGCAGCAACTAAGCATAGACAAGCTCTGTCTACAACCACCCTAGAAGGCCCACTTGGTAGCCTACGTTTGGCACTAGCCATTTTGTAGTCTTTTCACTGTCTTTCTTATTTATTACTTGATGCATACAACTGTATCTTATAATTAATACATGTAGCTTCTCCTTCTCCTATACATAGGATTGCCTTGTTAGAAGAAGGAGGGGAGAGACAACTCTGTAAGCAGAAACCCTGCAAATATTATTTCTCAATACAAATCAT
>JANHAO010004829.1:0-23559 GCA_026873985.1 Saraca asoca | reverse complement strand
AAAACTTGGCATTATTTGAAGTTTTACCCCACCATATCCAAAACTTTTCAATTCAATCCTTGAAAACTTTTCACTTTAGTCCTTTCCTTTTTTTTTCTCTCTTTTTTATATTATTATTATTATTATTATTAAGGCATTACATAGTCTTAAGCAGGTTCGTTTCCAAAGCGACAGATCGGTGCTTACCATTCTTCAAAGCCTTAAAAAAGCTGAAGCGTTTTGAATGGATAGAGGAGTGTGAAGTTGCTTTCGTATCTTTGAATGAATATATGGGTTGGGCCCCTCTTCTCTCCAAACCACGGGAAGGCGATATTCTTATCCTTTATCTAGGGGTATCACAACATGCCATCAACGTGGCCCTTATCCGCGAAGAAAATGGAATACAACTCCCGATTTACTATGTGAGCAAAAAATTGGCAAATGCTGAAGAAAATTATACTCCCATCAAGAAACTCGTCTATTGCCTTGTTGTCACATCAAGGAAGCTATGACCTTACTTCCAAGCCCATTCCATTAAGGTCCCGACCCACTGAGACAGACCCTCCAGAAGGCGGATGCTTCAGGTTGACTGCTGAAGTGGGTGGTTGAGCTTGCCCAATTCGACATCCACTAAAAACCAAGATCGATGATCAAGAGACAAGCCTTAGCTGACTTCATAGCTGATTTCACTATATCTGTGGAGAAGGAGGCAAAAACCTCAGAAGGGCCGTGGTAGGAACTTTACACCGATCATCGTGTGATCATAAGGCAGGAGCGGGAGTCCTATTGATCAATCCCGAAGGGCATAAAGTCCACTGCGCCTTAAGACTCAAATTTTGAGCCACCAACAATGAAGCCGAATACGAAGCACTTCTAGCTGGACTTCGCCTCGCGAAGGAGGTGCAAGCTAAATTTAAAGATCTTTAGCGACTCCTAACTGATTGTTTGCCACATAAAAGGGGAATACCAGGCAACAGGGCTGAAGATGGCTATATATCTACAAAAGGCCTAAGAACTACTCCGTGCATTTCAAAAATATGAAATTAGCCAAGTCCCCCAGCTCAGATTGCACATGCGGATGCACTAGCCCGTTTAGCTGCGGCCAAGGATGCAGAATTCACAGCCGCAATACCTGTAAAAGTTTTCCCATCCCTAGCATCAAGCAAAAAAATGCTATAATGATGACCGTCATGGTGCATAGCTCGTGGATGAGTCCTATTTTGGAGTACCTACGAAATGGTGAGCTCCTTGAAAACAAGTTGGAAGCACGTCACGTACGATTTTGAGCTATGAGATACTACATCATAGACAACACGCTTTACAAAAGGGGTCTCTCGGCCCCGCTTCTTCGATGTATCGATGGCCCCGAGTGTAATCTCATCTTAAAAGAAATACACGCTGGACACTGCAGAAATCACGCTGGGGGCTGTCGCTAGCTCAAAAGGTTCTCCGACAGGGTTTCTTCTAGCCAACCATGAAACGGGACGCTATTGACCTCGTCAGGAGATGCGATAAGTGCCAAAGATTCACCAATGTCCCTCGAGCTCCTATGACCTACCTCTAATAAATGATCAGCCCTTGGCCTTTCACAATGTAGGGGATCAATTTGATAGGACCTCTTCCCATAAGTCACGAAAATTGTAAGTACGCTGTAGTGGCGATGGACTACTTCATCAAATGGGCAGAAGTGAAGGAGTTAGCCCAGATTTCTTCTTCTCAAATTCAGAAGTTAGTCTGGAACAACATCATCTACCTATTCGATGTCCCCCAGCAAATAGTGTCTAATAATGGGACACAATTCACTAGCGAACAGTTTACTCAGTTCTGTGATGACCTTGGGATTCTGAAAAGTTTCTCATCAGTGGACCACCCTCAGACCAATGGGCAAGTAGAGGCAGTAAATAAAATTATCAAGCAAATTCTAAAGAAGAAGCTGGAAGCAAGGAAGGGGGTGTGGGTAGATGAACTGCCTAAGGTGTTATGGGCTTATCACACCACAGCTTATGGCTCCATGGGGAAACTCCTTTTTCGATGGTCTATGGAACTGAAGCTATGTTACCCGTAGAGTTCTAGGTAACCTTGCACTGAAGAACCACCTTCAATGTGGAAGAAAATAACCAATTACTCATTGCGAGCCTTGACCTCGTCGAAGAAAAAAGAGACGAAGCATGTCTAAGGATCACGACCTACCAGCGAAGGGTAGCTCGGTATTATAATAGGAAGGTCCGAGCTCAAAGCTTTAAATCGGGCGACCTCATCTTACACCTTGTCCAATCGGGAAGCCGTGACCCCAAGGAAAGAACTCTAGGACCAAATTGGGAAGGACCATACATCGTAAAAGAAAGGTTAAAAGCTGGAGGATACCGCCTTGCCAATATTGAAGGAACAGAACTCGCCCGGGCTTGGAATGCTGAGCATCTTCAGCCTTATTATTAATAGAGTAAATCTGGTGTTGTTAACTTGTAACGGTATTTATAAATTATGAATTAAGTAAATTTCCTTTTAGCTTGGCATACCGGTAATACATGCATTTACTCAGATTCATGGAAGCGATGACATTTTGCAAAGGCAGGCCTGTTGGCCGAGTCGCAAGATAAAAGGAGCTCAAATCCTATTCCAAACAACCCAGTATAACTTGTCAAAAAACATACAAAATGTAAAAAGGAAAAAGCATGATTAATCAAGACTTGAAGTCAGAATAAAATATCTCGAATACAAAACTGCAGAAATACAAGAGTAACACAAAAACAACAAAATCATCAAGGTGCAATGCTAGGAGAGGCCTTTGAAACAGGAGGATCCTGAGAGTCTGGAGGGGGCATCAGGGTAGGTTCTCCATTGTCTCTCCATCAGGCTTGTCCCCAGCCGCTCCTCCCTCCAGTGAGGTAACCTCAACCAGTGTTGTACTCTCATTAGGAGGAGCATCTGTGGCTTCTGCGGCCTCGGCACAAGGAGAAGGAGATGCCCTCGCACCCTTGATGATGCCCTGGATAATGTCTATGATCTCTCTGCTGAAGAAGGAGAAGTCCAAGCCTAGGTGGTTCAGCCACAGAGTATACATGAAGCTATCGGTGGTGTGGACAACAGCAGCTACCCAAGCCTCTTCAACTATTGTAAAAATCTCTTCTCTCACCTTAATGGCCTCCTCTTCAATACACGTGACCCTTTTTTCAGCTTGCTGCGCTCTTTTGATAGCGTGGTCTACTTCCTCACGAGCGATTTCGAGCTGCCTCTGGAAGCCCCCAGCCTCTTGTGTAAGAAAAAGTATATCCTCCATACTTTTTTCCACCTCGTCATGGGCCCTGCGTAGTCTCAAGGTGAAATTAGCTATCTCATGGGCAAATGACTCCTCGCCCCTCTTCATTATGGCGTTGGCCCTCTCTAGCTGGCCTTCAGCATCCCTCAACTTCTTCTTCAATTCTGCCAATTCGTTAGCAGCAGTGACGAGGTCGGCTTTAAGTCGATGTCTTTCCTATTCCCAGTTTAAGCACTCGTTCCTCTGCTTGATGGCCTCTAATGCCCCTGGAAGGAGTAAAACAAAAAGGAGAGTGAAAAGAGAGAAAAAGGGTCAAAACGTAAAGCCGAAAAGAGAAAAGAAAAGAGAAAGAACATTACTGACCAATAAATAGTGACTAGCTAACACCTCCATTAGAACACTGCCCCGCACTCCATCGTCCTCCAAGGATGTGACATTAGACCCCCAAAATTTGGCCCACATTCTTGTGAATAACGTTATAAAGTGCCAAAGATTTGGCCCCCAATCCCTCGGATGGATGCTCCGGTGCACCCACGAGTCGTGTTGGCGAACTAGAGGCGAGCTCCTTTCCTTTACTGACCTTCTACCTCTTCAAAAAAGGCTAGCCAGGAACCTCGTCTCCACGACCCTATGACCTCGTCACTTCCCTCTCAACTTCAGTGGGACTGCATTGCAAGGTGGAGGCCGGGGAGAGCAAAGTCTCCTCCATTATTGACAAACTAAAAGGAAAGTTGATCTGGGTCAAAGCTAGAATAGGAGGTAGATCGGTCTAGGTGAACTTCTAGGGGGCCGAGGAGGAGGTAGGATGATTGGCACGAGTGGAGGAAGCCATGACCCGCTTAGGCCTCTAAGGAGGCTCCACCAGATTGATCTGATTCATGTCTGCTTTCTCACCAAAGTCTGCTGGAGGAACCTCTCTCGAGCCATGAACTCTGATATCGCACGAGCTGTTAATGAGCTTAGAACCCGAAGCAGGAAAAAGCCTGTAAGCAAGTAAAAGGTCCTTGTTGAACTTCAAACTATTCGGGGGATCGTCGGAGACTGAAATTTGATCTACACCTCGACTTCCTCAACACTCAGCTCCAGCCTCTCCCTTCGAATTCCATCTACAGAAAACATGGCAAAACATTACATAAAATAAATAAATAAATAATGATGAATGAAAAATAAATAAAATAAAATGATTAGTTTCCCCTCCGACTCGCTCACCCGGATTGCCTGCGAGTGAAAAATTTCGAAGATAATGCAATGACGAGTAAGACATATAGAACCAACAGGTTTTACAAGGAACTTCCCTCGAGCATCCCCACAGGGCAGTGCCTTCTTATACCTCGAAAAATGAGGTGACAAGTAGTAGTAACCTCCCCGCCGCCCAAAGCCCTTAACGTGGTAAAGAAAGCATAGAGACCTCATGCTAGGGGGACAGAGGCCATTCTAGAGATGAATTAACACGAGGGAGATCAAAGAAGAATATGCATTGGGGGTCAACTGAGCTGGCGCGAGTCCCAGTTCATTTAGAAAATCAATTATAAACGGCGGGACTGGGAATCGAAAACCTGTATTAAGGTAATGAACACTGATGGCCACGAACCTCGATGAAGGATGAGTAGCATGATCTTCGTGAGACGGCACCATCATGCGACAACCCTTCGGGAAGAAATATGCCTCTGTGATCCCCCCCCATTTCTTTGGATCTAATGCTAGAGGAAAAATGCTTGAAAGGAGAAGTAGTTCTGGACCCCTCTAGACCAGTGCGAGCTACGAATCCGCTAGCGACCTCACCACTTTGGGAGGTCGCATCCCCTGCACGAAGTGCTTCCTCACTCCCCTCAAACTGAGTATCCTCACTAACTATTAGGTGGCAACGACATTTAGAGGGCTGAGACATCTATAAAGAAGAAGAAAAAAAAGAAAAAGAAAAATTAGGCCCCGAACAAGAAAGGCTATAAATCCATAAACCACTCAACCTAAGAAAGATGTGGTTACTACCCCGGACCACCTAAAATGCAAGACAAGATCCTAAAAAAGATAGGCCATAGAGGCCTAGAAACCCAAGAAACTGTGTTGCCACCACCTAAAACCCTAGCCACCTTTGACGGGACAAGTAATGACTCACTCGTATCACTGTTCCCCACTGGCACCAAGAGCATCCGTAAAAACTCTAGAATCAAAATGAAAAATGATGGTACAGAAATGGAAACTCACCTTGACGAGTTAGAGAACAATCTGAAAACTTGAGTAAAGATGGAGGAGCAACAACCTAAAAATCGATTTGCCAAAACCAGCAAGATAAGGCAAGATTCGTTGGACAAGAATGGCGAACAGTCCCTAGGTGAGAAGAAAAGACGAAGCAAAGGTGAAATGTTTTGACAAACAAGAAAAAAGGGGGGAGGATTTGCCCGACTTAAAATCGAATGAATCAAACTGTCAGATGAAGAAAGCTTTCAAATGACCTGTGATCCAACGAACCAGCACGCATCAGCATTTAAAGCTGAAGCTTGCCAACTGAGCATGATAATTATTGCGCCACCCGTAGAATCGAAGAGACACACGTAGAACCAATGCTTCAAATTTTTGGTAGAAAGTGAAGAGGCAAATTGCATATCTGACCTCTGCGTAACTCATTGCCCACGGCTATTGTATGACCTTAAGCCAGGCAAAGACGCTTCATCTCCCATCCAAGCAGCTTGGGCACACCTGGTGCATATGCATTAAGTCTCCAAAGCTCACCTCTTACTAGCTCAGGCATACCTGGTGCATAAGTACTAAGCCTCCAGAGCTCTTATCTAAGTAGCTCAGGCACACCTGGTGCATAAGCACTAAGCCTCCGAAGCTCTCATCCAAGCAGCTCAGGCACACCTGGTGCATAAGCACTAAGCCTCTAGAGCTCGCTTCTTACTAGCTTGGGCACATCTGCTGCATAGGCACTAAGCCTCTAGAGCTCGCTCCTTACCAGCTCGGGCACACCTGGTGCATAAGTACTAAGCCTCCAGAGCTTGACTCACCCTCAGATCAAGCCCGTTTGACTGCCCTAATGAGATAGTGGATAACTCCGAAATCCCAGACCAGTTCAATTGCATCGAGGAACTCTTCTCTTGATAGTGGACATGAATATTTACTACGTTGCTAAAACCCAAGCACGACTTGGAGACCAGGTAATTCATGCCGTTAATCACCCATGATCCTTACATGAGACATGTTGGCAACCATTGGGTGAGGTTCCTTAGCAGAAGAGGGTTCCTTTTCTTGAAAGCGCATTAGTAACTCTCAGCTTACAAGGCAAGCTACAAGTTGGGGGGCTGATGTTATGGGGATTCTCTGGATCAGACCAAGAAGGCCAGCAGAGGCCTAGAAAGCTAGGAGCCAGGGGCAGAAAGGGACAACCCAAGGTAAGGCAAAGTTATTGGAGACCTTATGGCAAATTGCAAGATGCGCGATCACGAGCCCCAGCCAGCGAGGTCGACGGTGAGCTCTTCTCTGCACCAAGAGAGATAGTCAAGCATCTGACATACGTAGCCTAGGTGCTCTACCAACCTGCAAAGTAGCCCTTAAAAGCCTGATAATGATTTGCCTAGCATTTATTACTTGCCATCTAGTATTTAATACTTAGTACAGATGTAACCATAGTCCTATATGAATAAATTATAATTTGTAACCCTCCCACATATATAAATGAGACGGGATAGTCACAAAAGAAAGAGATAAAAAAAAAAAGAAAAAGAAGAGAGTGATGCAGAAGCTCTGCTGAGATTTCCTCTTGTATTCACTAGTGTAATCAGAAATATTGAGAAAAGAGAATCACACTCACCATGGATGTAGGGGTTGAACAGACTTTGGCCAAATCATGATAAAATTCCTTCTTATTTTCTCCTCTCTCCTTTTGAATCTGTCTTCAAGTTATCATACATCAAGTAGTATACCAGTAGTTTGATTCCTTGAACCCCCCGTTGACCGATTACCAAAATCAACCGTCAACACCTACTAATTTTCTTAAATCTATTAAGAGAAAAAGGTATTTTAATTGTGAAGCTTCCACTTTGTTTATAGGTTACCAGTTGATCTAGCTCCAACATTCTAAGATGACGTAATGGAACTTACTCCTAAACTTGGTAGGTAGGAACTCATTGCCTCATCTTCCCTTTGACCTAGATCTGTACTCATGATGATTGTTATGGGTGATTCACCCCTAACTGGGTTAAGTCACCTATCGTTCATGTTGGTATGTCATCTTTGCCTAAGCAAAAGGCTCCCAAGGAATATACAATGAAAAGTCAGAAGAGTAATCCTTCTGCTGACAAAGATGATGATTACTAGCCTTTTTTTGCTACCTTTCTAAGCTCAATGATGGGAGTAAACCTCAGGAGCAACTCTTTGAAGAACTTATCCAAAATTAGAAGTCCGTTTGAACCAATTTTCCTACTATGGATTGTCACTATTACCTTTTATGTAAAGAATAGGGCATGCAACCACATGAATTCATGCTTTTTTTTGTTTTATTTTTTTGGAGTTTATTAATGCTTCCAACTGGCCTTGTGACTTTCAATGACTTACCATTCATTAGTTTACTTTTGCCTTCATTTAAACATTGCTACATGATAATTTTTTATTTTACAATAGAGAGTCTATGAGATTTATTTGCACTTTATTTATACCAAGAGGTCTGCTCGAATTTTAATCGCACCAAGGGGTTTGCTCAAGCTTTAATTGTACCAAGGGATCTACTTGGATTTTAGTTGTGTCTAGGGGTCTACTTGGGCTTTAATTGTACCAAGGGATTTGCTCGAGTTTTAATTGTGCCAAGGGATCTCTTTAGGCTTTAATTGTATTGAGGGATCTGCTTAAACTTTAATTGTACCAAAGGATATGTTCAGATTTTAATTGTACTAAGGAATCTACTTAAGTTTTAATTGTACCGAAGAATCTACTCAAGTTTTAGTTGTACCGTTAGACCTGCCCAAATTTTAGTTGTACCAGGAGATCTGCTCGGACTTTAGAAATGTATACTAGCATAATCAGCCTTTTCATTTCATTATTCTGAATACATAATTAGACTTGT
The DNA here is from genome assembly GCA_026873985.1 of Saraca asoca. NCBI lineage: Eukaryota > Viridiplantae > Streptophyta > Magnoliopsida > Fabales > Fabaceae > Saraca > Saraca asoca. The sequence continues at coordinate 15,268 of JANHAO010004829.1, read as the reverse complement.
ACATAGTATTTTCTCAAATGTGTTACATTCCATATTTGTGGTAGAGGTAGTCGATAAGCCCTATTAAGTAAGCTTTCTTATATTCTGAATGGCCCTTCCCATATAGTCACTAATTTCCTCTCAGTTTGCCACTTCCGCAACCCATCCGCTCTTTGAAACACTAAATCTCCCTTCACAAATGTTTTACTCTTCATTCTCTTGTTTATGATCTAAGCGATCTTTGCTTTATACTGGTCATTTTGAAGGTGGGCCATTTCTTTTGTTTCAATCAGCATATCAAGTTCCTCTCTTCTCCTTTCTTCATTTTTCTATAACTCATATTGTTCCCTTTGGTTAGAGTATTGCCCAACTCTACCAATAAAATGGCCTCGCTTTTGTAAATAAGCCTTAAGGGAGTTTCTCCTATAATTGAATGTATAGTCATTTTGTAAGACCATAAAACACTTGGTAACTCCTTATCCTATTTTCCTTTAGCTTTATCTAATCTTTTTCGTAGCCCATCGAGGATGATCTTATTTGCTAGTTTAGCTTGCTTGTTCGACTAAGGGTGCTCAACAGATGTGAACTTCTATTTAACCCCCAACCTTCATTTTGAAACATGAGATATATATTTTCATAATAGGTGTATAAATATGAAAATACCTTAGGCAAAACTATTGGAAATCATTGCTGGCAAATTGCTTTTTGTTATCAGATAAGAGAACCATAAGGAGGCCATACCTGTAATAAGCTGTTAGTACTTTTCTTATATTAAGCTCCATATTTTAGAGGTTCTACCTACAAATGATGTTTTTCCATATGAATTTTTGTATATTATTTAAGGTTATTATTGCAAGGGCGTAACATCTTGAATTTTCTAAAATGAATCTTGGGTAACAAAAAAACTTTTTGGAAAATATGAAAAAGGGCAAATTTGAAAAGTTTAAGTGTTTAAAACTATAAATTTTGGGATACAAAGTGTCTAAACATAGTGGAAAAAAATTATATGAATGATAGGAATCTACAGAAAGTAGAAGTTCTCAATTTGAATACTCATGGAGCATATGTTTTCAAATTTTGATTTTTAGAAAACTTTGAAAAGATAGAAACTAGGCTACGGGTGCCTAATGAGTGTATATTTATATCCATTGTGAAGATAATTACTTTAGCTAATTTGTGTTAAAGTTTCACGATTGCCGACGTTCAGATAGTATGTTAATTGTGGACTCAAAGTTGAGGAAATAGAAAAAAAAATGGTTTAAGTCAAGATGAGTCAAAAGGGAAAATTGACTTAAACTTTCTTTTTCCATTTTTGGCCTCTTAAAGTCAGTTTCCTCTCTCCATTTTATGCTTATTTTTGGTTGCTTCAAGCAATATTTCATCTTCTTCCCCAACTTAGAACTTCTCTCTAATACTCCATTTCGCTCTCTTCAGGTAAGTAGTCATTTTTCCATGTTATTTTTCCTTATTTTTATAGTTGATTTCTATTTTCTTCCTCTTCAATTTGATATAAGAATCTTGTTGATTCATGGAGAAAAAATTGAGTTGTGAATTTTTTAAATCTGTTATCATTATTTAACCTATGAATCAATCTAATTTTCCTAGTGTTTTATTCTATTAAATATAACTTATTTCTATTAAATAGAACCATAATCTAATCATAAATGTATGGATGAAGAGGAAAAATCCTTAAAAAATCTGAAAGCTAATAGACTCTTCTTTTGTGTTCTTGAAGAACATTGAAGATCTTTGTCAGATCTATTTGATTTGTTTGTTTTCAACTGCTAAGGTGAGTAATTCTTATCTTTCTTATGAATTATAATGTACTCTTACTTGTGATTTGTTGATTAGTTAGTGCAAGTGGATAAAATAAGTTTTTGGTGATTGTGTGGCTAAATTTAAGATTGAATGGATTTGTTAATAGGTTGATTGGTTTGCTTTGGAAACAGCTGAGTTATGTGCATATTTGAACTCTCAAAATATATTAAAATGAGAACTTATAGTAGAATGTTGAATAGAAAGTCATTTACCCTATTTTTCTTCTGTTTTAATGCAAAACTTGCTTGTGCAAGTCAAATCACAACTTTTTGAACTAAACTTGAGATCATGCTCGTAAAAACCCAGCACTTTTATTCTTACGATTTGAATCAAATTTTGAACTAAATTTGTATGATTCAAATCAATGTTTCCTATTTTGTTTTTGGATTCCAATCATGATTTGGATTGTGTTTAAATTTGGACTTCCTAAAAGTTTTTAAAATTTGGTGAGTAGAGTAGTACTTTTAACTGAATTTCCTCGATTCTACTTGAATTTTTTTAATGATTCTAATCATGATTCTGCTCAAATTTTAAGCCCAATTCTGCTCACAATTCTAATCATATCTCTAGAATTTTTCTACTCCTTTCAGTTTAAACTTCTTTCTCTCTAAGAACTCTTTTAAATTTCTTAGGTTAAACTTATTTGAAATGTAACTAAATTGAATATAGTGAATAAAAGGTCTTAAATGAGTAATTTCTAAGTTAATATTGATTAACCTAGTAATTATTTATACATAAATGTTATGGAAGTAATATGGATAGTTATAAAGATAGCATGACAAAGAATGTGTATTTGTAATGGCAATGAAATATATATGAATGATAGATATCGTGATAATATGTTGAGAATGAAATGTGAAATGATGAGATTGATGGTATAGGATATATGAATTGAATCATAGATCTGCACGTTTCGATACATAGTAAGTGGCACAAGGCAAGAGCCTGGAAAGAAAAGGTTAGAATGAGTGGGTTATGATTGGATCAGAATAAAAAAGGAGATTTATACTTACTGCTATATATATGCTTTGGCCTGTTTTGTCATCTTATGGAATGTTAATGAGCAAAAATGGTGGCTTATGGCTTATTTATTGGAATTGTTATTCTAAGCACATTGGAATTGGATAAAATATGAATTGATTATATGGCGTGGCTATTGATGACTTGAAGTTATATGAATAGTATGATTTATGATTGTTGTTTTAAGAAATCTTAAAAGGAGATTTAATGTGATATGAACATCTAATGATTAATAAGGATGGCTTGCGGCCTTGAGAAAATTATGCTTCTTTATAATGTGATAACTATAATGTAATGTGATATTACTCAGAAGTTACTCCCCTAGGTCTTTATGATGTGTTTGTTAATACTAACATGAGTTATGTTTTTTTATGACATGAGGTATATATGTTGATATATTCATAAGTTAGGTACAGATTTATCTCACTAAGACTGAAACTCACTCTTCTGTGGATTATTTTTTTTAGATTCTCAAGAATTTGTTGTTAACCCACCTCTAAAAATTAAAGATGGGCAATAACTCCATGGAAGTTGCTATTGGTGTAAACACGATCACAATAGAGGGCCCTTTAAGAGTGTATGTCTATTAAGTACTTGTTAAAGGCTTCTTGGACCAAAGTTTAAATGGGTGTGTGCCATGGTTGGACAGTACCTCTGTACATTATAAAAACTTATTTATATATGAATATTTCTTTCTTTGCTATAAGTTTATGATGCCTCTGTTAATCAATTGGGTTTAAGTAGATGTAAGTAGGAAGTATTAAAACAAGTATGAGTAGAAATGAATAACAAAAATAGGTTAAAGGCTGGTGATGATCAATCAGGGATTGATATTCACGTCGATCATGACCAGGAGTTTAGGTCATGACAAAGTTAGTATCAAAGTATGGTCTAGGCTAGATCTATAAGTATAGGTCTACATCTAGAATTTCATAAAGTTGATTAAAGTTATCTTGTGGAGGTGGTGGTTTCATTAAGTATTAATAGGAACAGTACCAATAGCACATGTACACTTAGGAGCATGTATTGTTGATACCATTCTCATTGACCTGGTGAAATTTGTGTTCACATCAGTAAATTTAAATTGGAACCTTGTATGTCTTAAGAATCTAATTAATTTTGTAATGTAGATTATGGTAAAAGCTAAAAGGTAAGAAAGCCAAGAATCTGAGTTTGATAGTGAAGGATTATTTATTGAATGAACTAGTCCACACCATAAATTTGGTGATAATCCTGAAGTCTTTCAATGGGTAGAAAACCTAGTGCAACAGGCAATGAATTGGCTGATACAAGCATTAACACAAAATCAAGATCTAGATTAGGATAAAGGGCCTAATAGAGGTATAGGAAATGAAAGAGATTAAACTCCTCTTACTAGAAATGAGCAACCAAGTAAGTTAAGAATTATTCATGAATTTTTAAAGTTAAAGCCACCCCGATATATAGGAACAGATTCTTTTGTGGACCCATATAAGCTTCTCAAGCAAATTAAGACATATGGTAGGATGCTATAGTGTCCCGAACCCTTACTAATAGAGCTAGTAGGGTACGAGCTAGATGATTTGGCATATTTCTGGTATGCTGGACTTATTGAGAGATGAGCTACTGATGCTAAATCATTAACTTGAGCAATATTCCAAGAAACTTTTATCGATAGATTCCTTCCTTCTACTGTCTAATAAGTGTATGCCAGAAAGCTTGAAAATTTGAAACGAGAAAATTTATCCCTAAGTATGAGGTTCAATTCACTTAGCTCTCTCAATATGTAACTCACGTGATTTCTGATGAAACTATTAAGGTAGAAATATTTGTACAAGGACTTCATAATTACTATTTTGATCAAATCAAAATTGATCCAAATACAATGTACTAGCAAGCTATGAATTAGGCATTGTGGATTGAATTCAGGTCCAAAGAACACCATGAAAAAGAAGTGTCCTTTGGTAGTAAGAAAAGAGCTCAAACTGAAAAAAGCTTGTATTTTGTGAAGCAGAAAACCAACTACAGTTCATAGAATACTACCTAGTGGTTGGAGAAGAAATCATACTGGATCATCCTGATTGTAGGATCTAACTATAAGAAGAAAGATAGGAGATCAATCAGTTTCAATTGTTTTTGCTTCATCCTATAGAAGAAATGCAATCCAAAATTAGGGGAAACTTAATGTTAAGAAGCCATGATGCATAATTTGTAATGCAAGGCATTGTGGACCATGTGGAAGAAAATTGATGAGATGTTTTTGATATGGAAAGCTAAAACATCGAGTCCAGGAATGCCTCATGAATGCAGGTGTCTTGAGGTATGGTGCAAATTTGTAAGCCTAACCTTAAAACCAACCAATAACCCAACATCTAGCTTCTGAGAGAGTACTAATTATATTTAGTAGGGACAATGAAAGGGCAATCAAGGAAGAAATCCTAATAAAGTCACCAAGAGAATTTACAATCTTACCAAGCAAGAAGCCCAAATATCGAATGTTGAAGTTTCATGTATTTTGAAAATATGTGAATTATAACCTTCAATTTTATTTAACCTTAAAGCTACCTATTCCTTACTATTTTGCCGTATTAATAAATGAATATAGTGAATCAACGGAATCATCGTTAATAGTCATGACTCCAATTGGCCAAACTCTTATAGCTGACTATTTGTATAGAAATTGTGCTATAATAATATAAGATAATCAGGTATATGCAAATCTAGCCATGTTAGATATTGTTATAGGCATTCTCTGGTTCTGCAAAATGGGCTAGCAAAAGCCTAGTAGAAGATTAAATCTAAGAAAGAAAAGAGCTAAGCTCACTATATCAACACAGAACGAGATGGAAGCCCCAGCTTGCTAAGGAATGAGATCCAGCTCACATAGACAGCATCTCACTATACGTGAGCTCGCATTGCCAATCATGAGCTTGTGAAGTTTGCCCTCGCAGATCGAAGGCCAGCGATGATACCAGATAGTCCTAACTCGCAGACATTACACCTCGCTCAACAAAGAGCTTCTTGAGAAAAGCTTTGAAGTAGTGATCCTCTTAGACTTAATGCGTGGGACCAACCTGTAAGAAGCAGCACCATGGGCCCACCCATAGAAAGTAACTTAAGAAATCAATCGACAGTCTGCAAAAGCCAATTTGCAAGAGCTTCACTTGTCATTTACATTTATTATTTGATGTAACAGAAATATAAACTATATAATTATATTTGTAATCTCCTCCCTTCTATAAATAAGGGAAAGGAGCTTTCTGTAGACAAGAGGTAAGAATATTGTACTAAAATTTTGTTAAAACTTCTCTATCAGCAATATAATGCTACCATAGATGTAGGGGCTAGTACCATCTGACTTTGGCCGAACCACATTAAAACCCTATCATGTTCTTCTTATTCTTCATTTGTTTTCTATTATTTGTTGTACTTGTTGATCTTTGCACAATCGAATAGTAGTTTAGGTCCATAAAAACCTTTCTAGTTTGCTGAATGTAGCAGAATCGAAATCCACCGTCAACAGATATGATTGACTATAATGTAACCCTAGGTATGGATTGGTCTTTCCAGCACCATGTGTGCATGAATAATTTTGATATGATAATTACACTTCATGAGAATGAATTTCCTCATGTAGTCTCTCAAAAAGAACAAGTCATTGAGGTAGATAGCTTAAATTCAAATAGATAAGCTTATAAGTTGTTAAAAAGGGGTGTGTAGTTTATTTAATCGTGGTGAAAGACTAAGGACAAATTGTTCTAAATCCAAGTGAAATTTTGGTGATATTTTAATTTCTCAATGTGTTTTCTAATAAATTACCTAAATTGCCACAAGATAGGAAATTGAGTTATTGTCACTAACACAGAACTTATTTCTATTCTTCCTTATTGTATAGCACCCTTAGAAACTAAAAGAGTTAAAAAAAAAAAACTTAACCATAGGAGCATGAAGGCTTCAATCACCTAAGTATATCATCGTGGGGAGAATTTATGCTCTTTGTTAAAAAGAAAATAGAATGATATGATAATGTATCAATTACCGTTAGCTGAATAATGTGGCTGTTAAGAATAAATATCCCTTCCCTCATATCAACGATTTGTTTAGCTAGTTGCAAAAGGCAAGATATTTCTCAAAAATGGACTAGTGATCAAAATATCATCAGCTAAAGATTCATAAAGAGGGAATTGTCAAAGAAGTATACATAGTATATGGCTAAAATGGGTAAATGTTAGAATAGTTGATTAAAAGGCTCATTTTCTTTATGAATGTTATTTATTTTATGACTTAAGCTGATACAAATTAAGAGAATGTTCTTATTGGAATGATATTATGATTAGAAGGCTTTCAATGAACCCAACAGGTGGTGATCTTTGAAACATTGGATTTGGCATACAGAATGCATACAATGTCTATAATAAGTGTGAATAGGAGATGTTAGTCAAAGGTCAAAGTGAGAAAATGTGATAATAAGAGAAGAATTAGAGATTTAAGATTGCAAATAAAAAAGAGGCAAGATTATTAGTTGAGAATAGCATATACAAATAGTTTTAATATTAAATTAATGACTGATTACAAGTGGAATGGTTTCTTGAAATCAACTATGTTAATTTTATGAATAGACAATTCATTTTTCTTAAGTATTTATTGATGATATTATAGTATACTCCAAAATTGAGGAAGAACATGATCAATATCTAGACAGTACCGCAAACTCTGAGAGAGCATAAATTCTATACGAAATTTCTTAAATGTAAAATTTGGACAACTAATGTTAAGTTTCTTAGTTATGTAGTGTTGCAAGAAAGAATACAAGAGGATTCTTAAGAAGTAAAAGCTATAGAGAATTAATCCAAACCAACGACGGTCACTAAAATTCAAAGTTTCTTGGATACTCCATTGTAATTTAGTTTTTCTTTTTGAAAATGTGTATCTATTAATAGTAAGAGTAAACAACTTACTCTCCTAAAAGTATTTTTATGGAATTAGTATATAAGCACATGAGTTTAAATTTTGGCGATATTATGGGAAAGATATGTTAAGTGGAACACGGTGTTAGGATGTATTGAAATGGTTTTATGAGGGGAGATAAATATAATTAAAATCCGTAAATGTGGAATTTTGATACTATGTAAATGTTTTAGCTAGGGGTAGAAATGAATTAGTTGTGTCTTATAGATTTTAAACGAAGAAGATAAATGAGTAGAAAAAATTCCCTCCTCATTCATTTAGATGATTCATTAATTGGAAATGCATGATAAAGCGAGGTTCATCTTATTACATAATGATAGGAAGGTTAAAATGATAATTTTGATCGCGCTTAGGGCTATGATTTGAAGGAAATATGAGTGAATTCAGGAATCGATGTAGCTTCTTAAACTAGTAAATTGAGTTATACTAATTTTAGATATTCCTTCTCCATTCTTTGATAAGTTATGATATATGTAAGTAACAAATAATTGTTACCAATTAAAGTTGTTATTGTTACTAGATTTGTCCATAATCATAAGTTACTAATCTAGTATTAAAATGGTATTGTTTGAGATGTTTGATAGAAGAACATACAGATCTCTGATAGATTGGTTTGAGCCAAGAAAGCAAAGTTGTTAGAACTAAATCTAGTAGCAAGTGCTAGTGGAAAGGTATAACTAATCCATGATCAAATACAAGTAGCTTAAGATAAATGAAAGTTGTGTTTGAATAGGAAAAGAAGAGAACTAGAATTTGATGTTGACTGACTAACTAAGATGCAAGGAATCTGTTTGGTATCCAAATTTTTGTGTTAAGGAAATAGGTTCTAGATAGGTCTCATATTGTCAAAAAAGAAATAGAAGTAAACACTAAGTTAGCACATAGGGAATAACCAATAGTCGTTCTTGATTGACAAGTTTGAAAATAATAAGCAAAGGAATATGATGAGCAAAAGGCCATGGGGGAATTAGAATTGAGATATGAGAAAAATATCTTTGATTACTTGGCAACAAATAAATATAATAAATATCTCATGGATAATGTTATGTATGGTAGATGACTTGTTCATTAAGCCTACTATCATTATTCAAAATTCAAGGATGACTTCTTTTAAGAGGGAAGAGTTGTAACATCTTGAATTTTCTAAAGTGAATTTTAATAACAAGATGGCTTTTTGGAAAATCTAAAAAGGGTAAATTTGAAAAGTTTAAGAATTTGAAATTTTAAATTTTGGGATATGAAGTGTCCAACAATAGTGGAAAAAAAAACTGTGTCAATGATAGGAATCTTCAGAAAGTGAAAGTTTTCAATTCAAATACTTATGGAGCAAAATTTGTGTTTTTAGAATTTGATTTCTAGAAAAATTTAGAAAGATTGAAACTAGGGCTATGGATGGCCAACAAGTATAGATTTATATCCATTGTGAAGATGATTGCTTTAACTAATTTGTGTTAAAATTTCACAACCGCTAGCATTCAAAGTGTATGTTAATTGTGGACTTGAAATTGAGGAAACAGGAACAAATGGTTTAAGTCAAGACAAGTCAAAAAGGGAAGTTAACTTAAACTTTTTTTTCCATTTTTGGCCTCTCAAAGTTGGATCCCTTTCTCCCTTTTATGCTTATTTTGATTTGCTTCAAGCAACATTTCATCTTCTTTTCCAACTTAAAGCTTCTCTCTCTGCAACTCCATTTCTCTCTTTTTAGAAAAGCATTCATTTTTCCATATTATTTTCCTTTATTTTATTAGTTGTTTTCTCTCTTCTTCCTCTTCAATACGATATAAGAATCTTGTTGATTCATGGAGTACAAATTGAGTTGTGAATTTTTGAAATCTGCTGTCACTATTAATGTCATTATCCAACCCATGAATCAATCTGATTTTTCTGGTGTTTTAGAGCTTGAATTTATTATATATAACTTGTTTCTATTAAATGGAAGCATAATCTAATTATATATGTTTAGATGAAAAGGAAAAATCCTTGGAAAATCTCAAAGGTAATAGACTTTTCTTTTATGTTCTTGAAGAATATTAAAGATTTTTGCTAGATCTGTTTGATTTGTTTGTTTCTAGCTATTAAGGTGAGTAATTCTTACCTTTTATGAATTATAATGTATTCTTGCTTGTGATTTATTGATTAGTTGGTGCAAGTGGATAAAATAAGTGTTTTTGGTGATTTTGTGGCCAAATTTAAGATTGAATGGATCTAGTGATAGGTTGATCAGTTTGCTATGGAAATAATTGAGTTATGTGCATATTTGAACTATCAAAATTTAAAATGGGAATTTATAGTAGAATATTGAATAGAAAGTCTTTTACCCTATTTTTCTGTTGTTTTCATGCAAAACCTATTTGTGTGAGTTAAATCGTAACTTTTTGAACTAAACCCACGATCATACTCGCAAAACCCCAGCACTTTTGTTCTTATGATTTGAATCAAAATTTGAACTAAATTTGTATGATTTGAATAAATATTTCATGCTCTATTTTTCAATTCTAATCGTGATTCAAATCATGTTCAAATATGAACTTCCTAAAAGTTTACAAAATTTAGCAAGCAGACTAGAATTTTCAACTGAATTTCCTTAATTCTACTTGAATTTCTTCAATAATTCTAATCCTGATTTTGCTCAAATTTCAAACCCAATTTTGCTCACGATTCTAATTGTACCTCCAAATTTTTTCCACTCTTTTCAGTTTAAACTTCTTTTTCTTTAAGAACTCTTTTAAATTTCTTAGGTTTAAACTTATTTGAAATGTAACTAAATTGAATATAGTGAATAAGAGGTCTTAAATAAGCAATTTCTAAGTTAATATTGATTAACCTAGTAATTGTTAATACATATATGTTATAAAAGCAATGTGGATAGTTACAAAGATAGTGCGACAGAAAAAGTGTGCTTGTAGTAGCAATGAAATATATTTGAATGAGAGATATCGTGATAATGTGATGAGAATGAAATGTGAAATGATAAGATTAATAGGATAGGACATATGAACTAGATCCTAGATCTGCATATTCCAATATGTAGTGAGTGGCATAAGGTAGGAGCCTGGAAAGAAAAGGTTGGGAAGAGTGAGTTATGGTTAGATCAGAGTAAAAAGGAGATTTATACTTATTGCTATATATATATATATATATGCTATGGTCTATTTGTCATCTTATAAATGTGTAAATATGATATCATAAGATTGAAATACATAATGAGAAAAAATGATGGCATATGGCTTATTTATTAGAATTGTTATTCTGAGCACATTAGAATGTGATAAAATATGACTTGATTATATGACATGGGCTTGAAGCTATATGAACAGTATGATTTATTATTGTTATTTTAAGAAATCTTAAAAGGAGATTTAATGTAATATGAACATCTAATGATTAATAAGGATGGCTTGCAGCCTTGAGAAAATCATGATTCTTTATAATTTGATAACTATAATGTAATGTGATATAACTCAGAGGTTACTCCCCTGGGTTCTTATGATGTGTTTGCTAATACTGGCATAAGTTATGATTTTTAATGATATGAGGTATATGTGTCAATAAATTCATAAGTTAGGTACGGATTTATCTCACTGAGCCTTGAACTCCCTCTTCTGTGGATTATTTTTTTTAGATTATCAAGAATTTACTATTAATCCACCTCTGAAATGCAAGGATGGGAAATAACTCCATGGAAGTCATTGCTGATGTAAATACCACCATAATAGAAGGCCCTTTATAAATGTATGTCTATTAAGTACTTGTCAAAGGCTTCTTAAACCAAAGTTTAAATGGCCATGCTCCATGGTTAGAAGGAGCCTCTGTACATAATGAAAACTTGTTTATATATCAATGTTTCTTTCTTTGTCTATAAGTTTATGATGCCTCTATTAATCAATTGGATTTAAGTATATATAAGTAGGAAATATTAAAATAAGTATGAGTAGAAATAAATAACAAAGACATGTCAAAGGCTAGTAATTATTAATCAAGGATTAATATTTAGCCTAGTCATAACTAGGAGTTTAAGTTGTGACAGTAGGACTCTACCTATATCTACTTAGTAAAGTAATCCACCACCATCATCACATACTTCAACTAGCCTAACATGACTAGGAAATGTCATAACAGATCCATACCCCACTGATTGAACAGCCAGGAAGTGAAAATGGACACCTACTTGACTACTGGCTACCTCTACACATTTGCAAATCTCTAGCACTTATCATAGTTCTACATAAGTTCTAAAGCATCTTGTTTCATTTTTTGCCAAAAATACCATAGCCCAATGACTTTCAATGCAATCATTACTCCTGTCATATGAAATCCACAAATACCCTCATGAAGCTCTCTTAAAACATAATTTGCTTCACTCAAATTGAGGTATCGTAATGATGAAAGAGAGAACCCTCTTTTATATAGTTGTTTTCTTTCCACAAAAAGTTACTGCTCTATGCTCAACTTTCTTGGCCTCTTTTCTATCTTCTGGTAATTGCCCTTCCTTTAGAAACATCATGATCAAGGTTAACCAGGATTCCTCTTACTCTATATATATTACCTCATTCATGTAAGGAGCTTGCAATGATTCCTAAATTACTATTCTATTATTCATTACTACTTTAGTGCTGACCAACTTGGTTAATGCATTTACCCGCTCATTCTCTTCCCTTAGGATTCTTGTTAGTTCAATGTTGAAATCTCCTAATAGGCTTTTAGCTACATTGGCATACTTTGCCAACATTAGTTCTTTCACCTCATAGTCTCTGCTAACTTGAGCAATTACTAATTGAGAATCACTTAAGAGTTGTAGGGATCATGCCCCTACCTCCTTTACCAACTATCAACACCTCATATTCTACTTGGTTATTTATCACATTGAAATCAAATTCTAGTGAATATTCTAAGACCAAATCCATAGGACCTTCCAAGATCACCTTTGCTCTACTACCTTTTCTATTCAATGAACCATCTATATACAGTGTCCATACTGGGTCATCTAGACTAGGCTCCTCCATTCTAACTAACTCCACCATAAAATCTGCTAACACCTGAGCCTTTGTTGACTTCCTAACTTCATGTATGAGTCCATATTCTAACAATTTCACTACCTAAGCTACCAACTGTCATGCTAGATTAGATTTTTGCAATATTGGCTAAATTGGAACATTCATTTGAATAACGATTTAATGGCTCCGAAAATAGGGTTTCAATTTCCTAAATGTTGTCAATAGGGAAAATGCCAATTTTTCTATTTTCTAGTACCTCACCTTAGCACCATGCAATATGTAACTTATGAAGTATATCCGTTTTTGCTCTTTCTCGCTTTCTTGTATAAGAATTGAACTCACTACTTTTACTGTGGCTGCTAAACATACATACAAAGTTTCCCTCGATTTTAGTCGAGCAAGTATAGGTGGTGTGGCTAGGAAATTTTTTAAATCTTGAAAAGCTTGCTCACAATCTTTAGTTTATTCAAAATTTTTAACATTTTTAAGCAACTTAAAGAATAAGGCATGTTTATCTGCTAACCTAGACATAAATTGTGCAAAGGTACCCTTCCATTGAGCATCTGCACTTCTGTTAAAGTTGTTAGGCTTTGCATATTAATTATTGCTTCACACTTGGAGGAGTTAACCTCAATGCCTCATTCAATTACCATGAATCCAAAGAACTTTCTTGTTTTCACTCCAAATGCACATTTCTTTCGGTTCAATCTTATCTAAAACTTTTTCAAGGTCCCAAAAGTTTCTTCAAGATCTTGCCAATGCTATTCTAGACTCCTTCACTTAATTATCATGTCATCCACATACACTTTTATATTTCAGCTTATTTGCTCCTAAAAACATTATTCATCATCCTCTGATGCATTGTCCCTATGTTTTTTAAACCAAACAGCATAGTCCTATAACAAAAAGTTCCCTAGTTGGTAATGAATGCGGTTTTGCTCTCATCCTCTAATTGCATCTTCAATTGATTGTACCTTGAAAACACATCTCTAAAACTAAAGACCTCGAATCTTGCAGCACTGTCCACCAACTTAACGATATTCGGGAGTGGAATTGAATCCTTCAGACACGCTTTATTAAGGTTCATAAAATCTACATACATCTTCCACCCCTCATGACCTTCTTCACCAAAACTACGTTCACTAACTAGGTAGTTCCCAGATAAACCCTGCATCTAACATCTTATCTACTTGCTTCTTTATCACCTTCTACTGCTCAGGGCCATCGTTCCTTTTTTATTTGTTGAACAAGCTTGACATATAGGCTGATCAATAGTTTATGACAGGCCACTTCTGGATCAATCCCTAGAATATCAGCAAGTGTCCATGCAAACACATCATTACAATTTTACAAGAGTTCTATGAATTAGCCTCGATCTTCTACTTTCAAGTTCACCCCAATTTTCACCATTCTCTTATGATTGTCCATAAAGATCTATACTTCCTCCACCTCTAAACCTAACTTCGATCGATTGGAATTATCCTCCTAAACATCAAATAGCACAATATCTACCACTTGACGCTCACCCATTTTACCACTGTCAAGGATCGACTTCATCTTACTAGTGTCACTTAAAATTTAGCTAGACTTGCCATAAAACATTTTTGGGCAACCTGCTAATCAGTTTGCGCCTCCCTAATTCCTTCTTCTATAGGGAACTTCATTAATAAATGGGGAGTAAAGACAATAGCCCTCGCTTGATTCAGAGATGATCAACCCATGATAGCATTGTAAATGTTATGGGGCGTTGCCACTATAAGGAACATGACATTTAAATTCTTCGTCAATGGATTTGGCCCCAATGTTAATATGAGGGTCATTATTCCTTCCACTTGCACTTGTCTTTCAGTGAAACCTACCAAAACACCTGTGTAAGGTTATACAAGCTACAAGGAATATTCAAAGCATTAGCAATGCATAAATATAAGATGTTAGCAGAAGTTCCCTGGTCTATGAGTATTCTTTTGACAATAAAGTTTTGTAGCAAAGCTGAGATATCTATTGGATCATTATGATCCCTATCAATATCGCCAAAGTCTTTCTTTGTGAAACAAATTAGTTTATACTACTCTTTTCTTTTCTTTTTCCATCACAACCATTACTACTCTTAGATGCCTCTTCTTAGCATTACCAGAGGCTCATCCTATAAATCATCTAACTATTATTTCTATCATCCCAAAACAGGGGAAGTTGGCTCAACTTGCTTATTATCTGATCTAGTAGGGCATAAAGATTGCTTCCTCTCTCTTTCTTCCTTCTTCCCTTCTCCTTCTTGAAACGTCTTGTATTTTGATAGATAGCCCATCCTTATTATGAAGGATTTGTCTGGTCCAAGAGGGAGAAAATTTCAAAAACGTTTCAGAGGAGAAACCCAACTTGGCCGAACAACCCACTCCAAGATCCGTTGGTTTAAGGCTTCAATGTATCATATACATTAAATACAAAGTAAAAGGAAGCAAGACTAACCTTTAATCCAGCTCCAATCGTAGCGGAAACATCTGAATCTTCCA
>JANHAO010004828.1:0-23570 GCA_026873985.1 Saraca asoca | reverse complement strand
ACAAGATAAATTGTTCTTCAACATCAAAATAAATTTAGGGTTAACAAACTCCTTTAAGGTTAACAATCTCCTTTAAGGCTAACAAGGTCACTCACATTTCTCTACATGATTGGTAGTGTACCCAATAACCAATTTTGTAGCTAATTGTATTACAGATGACATTAAGTGGCATCAAGTATATAACTTCTTGTGTAAGGAACCATGATGATCTTAGGTCAAAGGACCATATACACCATTACCACTATGAGAATTGCTTGTGACACTCATATGACAATCTATGTAGCATTCTTATATTGGGTCTATCCAATACACTTCCTCTCTAACATGTACCTATATACTGGTTTGATATCTCATATCTTTAACCAATAAGATTTGATCATCAGCCAATATACATACTAGTCTTTATGTATCATTATTATCCCAATTCATAATAATACTTGACTAAGGACATTTAATAATAGTATTTATAGAAACAACTATCATAAGGAAAAAAAAATATTATATTCATTCATATTACGCAGATATAGAAAAAATAAACATAATTTGAAATGCCTCATGTATATAAAATAAAACACAATACAATATATGCTCATATAATCATCTTATGATTGGCTTCTAGGGTATACACCAACATGAAGTTTAAAAGACATGGAGGGAATGCCAACTCCAAAGGGAAACTAGATATCCAGTTTCAAGATTAGTTTGATAGTTAATCAATTGAATTATAATAAAGTTGAACTAGTCAAGAAAGCAAAAAAACTTTTATCTTCCATGCTTTAGAACAAACGAACATATTCAATACAATAATGAATTTAGTTTCCAATAATGAACCTTCAGTATACTTTGTCTATGGATATGAAGGAGCTAGAAAAGCTTACCTTTGGAGAAGTTTGACATTAGTTCTATGATCCCAAGGAGAAATTGTGTTAGTAGTGGCATCAGATGGGATTGCATCCATGTTATTTCTAGGTGGTTGAACTACTCATTCCCATTTTGCAATTCCATTAGTAATCAATGAAGACTCAACATGCAATATAATGCAAGGTAGTGATAATGTAGAGTTAATAAGGAGAACAAAACTAATCATTTAGGATGAAGCTCCAATAATGTATAAACATTGTTCTAAAACACTTGATAGAACTCCATGAGATATCCTTTGTTTTGACATTCCAAATAGTGCTAAACTTCCTTTTGGAGGCAAGTGCATGGTCTTGGGTGGTAATTTCTATCAAATTCTACCTATGGTTCCAAGAGGTAGCTGTTCAAATATTGTTCATGCATATTTGAACTCATCCTATTTATGGTGTCACTGTAAAGTGCTCACCTTAACAAAAAAATATGAGACTTGAATCCACAACTGACATTCGTTAACAAGATCAATTGAAACAATTTGCTGAATGGATGCTCAAGATTAGCAATGGTGAACTAGAAAAGTCAAAATGATGGAAAGGTTGAAATAATAATTCCCAAAGATCTTTTCATTAAAAACTTTGATGATCCAATTGAAGTAATTGTGAAGGAAACTTATCCATCATTCTTGCAGAATCATAATAATCCAATGTATTTGAAAGATTGTACAATCCTTAATCCTAATTTGGATGTTATTGAATTACTTTACTCATATGTTGTCATTGATTCCTAAGTAAACTATTGAATATTGTAGCTCAGATTTAGTTTGTAAATCTAAGCAAAGTGGTTTTTCAAGTGAAAAAATGCACATAACTGAAATACTCAATGAGATTACTGCATCTAGCTTGCCAAACCACAACTTGATTCTCAAAGTTGGAATTATAGTGATACTAATGAGGAATATTATCTAGTCTACTAGCTTATGCAATGGAACAAGATTAATATTAACCCATCTTGGAAGTTATGTTCTTGGAGATAAAGTTATCACTAGTAGTAGTCTTGGCAAGAGAGTCTTCATACCATGTATGAATCTAACCATATCAGAGTTAAACTTGGGTTTTATACTTCAAAGATGACAAGTCCTATTGATTATATCATATGTAATGACCATCAATAAAAGCTGAAAGATGTGCTTAACCATAGACAACTCTATATGGCAATCTCTAGAGTTAGAAGTAAAGCTAGATTGAAATTCCTTATTCAAGACAAAAATAATCAGCCATTAACTTCTACCCTTAACATTGCCTACAAAAAAGTGTTTTGAAATTTGATTTTAAGTGTAACAAGTGTCATTGTTTTTGCATGATATCTCATTTTAGGTTTTTGCTATTTTGTAGTTCAAAAATACATTAATTACAATGGATGGTTACTTCCTTTTAAACATAACACCAAATTATTTGACAAAATGCATAGTTGCTACAATCTTGGTTACTTTGTTTTGTTTATAATTCAATTGTCACCAATTATAATATGAAGAATTACATTTCTAATTGTAGGTTGGTTTAATGGCAAGGAAAATTAGCTACATTTTAGACTTGATCTTGATGTCCAAACCTCAAAAATCCAAGTTCAAGTAATCCAACTTTGGATTGTAGAAAGGAACAATAATGAAAATCATCGCAACATTGAAAAATAAAAATATAAGAATACTTCCACCCTTTTCTAATTGCATTAAATTTGTATATTTATTATTGTTCTACAAGTCATTTTTCTCCAATGCAGGCTAAAAAAGTTCAAGCAACTACATTTGGAAAGTTCTTTGTAAAAAGTACAAGGGAAAGTTTAGTGAGAGAAAGTGTTACACGATCTAAAACTTGCAAGTAAGAGAAAATGACATAAAGTATAGAGCAAGTCATCAATTTTATAAGATCTAGTTCCACCATAATACTAGAGTTCAACCACTAAAAGCAATGTTAGGAAAA
This sequence comes from Saraca asoca, assembly GCA_026873985.1. Lineage (NCBI taxonomy): Eukaryota > Viridiplantae > Streptophyta > Magnoliopsida > Fabales > Fabaceae > Saraca > Saraca asoca. The sequence continues at coordinate 20,739 of JANHAO010004828.1, read as the reverse complement.
CATAAATCTAAGTACATCAAATATGATGATCAAATGCATCAAGTATACATAGCAAAAATATTAAATTTTCCAAAACTCGGATGATGTTGTTACTATTTAATTCACAAAATAAGGTATAATTTAAATAAACCATGAACTAGTATTTAAGTTATACCTTCTTGAGAGTAGTTTTCAGAATCCTTAGTCTCAAATTTTGAATTTAAACTCCAAAAAATTCCATGAACAAGCCCCATGACCAACTCATTCAAATTGTGTCTGGACAACTCCTTTGGATTGATCTCTAACACTAATGGTGATCCACATGAACCATGCTAATTCAAAGCCTGCACCAAATTTAGATAACTGTTAGAGTAGGAAATATAATCACTTAGCTTAAGAGGTGCTAATTTTCTAAGGAATCAATATTCACTAGGGCAAGGTTGAGTGTTTTAATGTAAAAAGAAGATGAGTGAGATCACAAAGAGAGAGAGAGAGAGAGAGAGAGAGAGAGAGAAAGAATTGGTGTACAACATGTGTTAGGGCTGATAACATTCATGAGTGGCACACAAGTTATGGCTGCCCCTTGCCTATGTCATCCACTCAAGGTGGATGGGTTGCACTGCTAGTGTAGCCTTTTAGGCCTAATGAGTCCACACTTCATAACCTTATACTCCATCCTTTCTATCCAACAAGTCCAAATACTTTCCTATAAGTTCATACTTATAATATCTATTTTGTAATCATCCTCTAATTGTTTTAATTAATTTAAAATAATTTCCAAGTGAGGAACCATCCTCTACTCTAAATCTCCTCTAATGTTAATAAAAATGGTTTCCAACATTTAAATCAACAAAAAAATTTACTAATATTTAATAATTTTAATCTTTATTAGAATGATTAAATCTTTGATTAATTAAAAATTCCAATCATATTAAAACACTTAATTAATTATTTCAAATTTTCAAGATGTTCACCCATTTAACTCTTGAATTCATAACATTTTACATTCTAACTTTCCTTTGACTTTGGATCTAAGTGAGTCTATTGCATATGACCTATTAGGCTTCCATGCATATTGGCAATGAATTTGTTTACAAGTTTTCATAAGCTTAATTGAATTAAAACTCCTTTTAATTCAAATATAATTTTTCAAATTGTTTAAACATATTCATAGGTTATGGTTGGCTTCTGGCAAAGCATTATGACCATCCAAATATCAAGAATAGATTATTTAGAAATCAAACCTTTCATAATAAGGTATTAGTGGGTAATTCAATCCTTTCATCTCTTGATATCAAAATTAGATTAAGGATATGGTTCAAGTGTTAACACTATGAACATCCAATCTAGGGTAAATGTTTAACTATGTGCTATATCACAATCATTCATATGTATCATTAATTGATTATACATAAAGCTCCTTTATATATCAATCAATACATAGGCTTATGATTTTGATTATAGCACAATCATTAAAACATTTTTAAAATATCTTTCCTTTGTTACTAAGGAGAATAAATTCTCTTTTGATCAATCACTACCTTCATATGCTTCATGGTGTACCTAAAATTATTCATATTTACTCTTTTAAGAGTGCAAGCATAGAATAAAATGAAAGTACACAACACCACTCATAAGATACTATATTGATTTCAAATCTAAAGTTGTCCTACACCACCTTTCATATGAAAAATCCATTGACGAATGGCAACAATCAAATGGTTTCTCAAGATGGGTCAATCGATTCATATATTCTCTAACATATACTCATATGTTTTTTTGTATATCTCCATATCAAACAGTGTATAAGATCACTGCATTCTTCCAAAGAATGTGACATAATATATATTAGGTTACTTATGAATAATAGATATCCTATTTTTCAGTTATTCCACAACTAGGGATATTAAGAAATTATAACTATATATACAAATTATCCCATAATCACAATCTCCATTATAATTTATTTGTACTTAATTACAACTTTAAGGACTTTATCCAAGATAGTATACACATATCAAACATATACATATTTATGACTAAATTGATAAAGAAAACAAAAGATAATGTTTCATTAAATATTCCATTACAATAATTGTCTCTAAGGTATCTTTATACTAATAAGTGGACCTTCCTCTTCACTACTACACATTTCTACCCTTCAAGAATATACTATCTAGAGATTATGGTACAAAAAATCTTATAAGTAAAAAAATTAGATTTCAGTTCAATTATTTCCTTAATTATTATTCTTCAATCTTAACACTTGAATATATTCAATTATCAATAGATGTCATTAGTGAGTTGCAATCCCATGAAAAAAAAATGGAAATCAAGGGAAATAGAACTAAGAAAAGAATATCTACCTTAAAAATGAAAAGTAAGTATCAACCATTTACAGCTACTACATATTCTAGTTCACAGTGAGGTATTAACAATTTAAAACACATACTAACATGCAAAATCATATGCAATGCAAGTAAGTTATGTTGACATGTTCATTGTGAGGGTAACTTACTAAATATACTAACAACTTCATTCGTGAAACCTAGGAGAGTTCTCTCAATGTGATCTTCCAACTAGCCAAGTTGAAGAACATGTAAGGTAAGTTAAGTTACTATAAATTTTTAATATTAAGCTATCATTAATTTAATTTCTTATTTGCAACTAGAGTGTATCATTCTAAATAATTTGTGGAATGCTTCAAAAATTCAACAAGCATTGAACTTGAAGAAAAGGTAATTTTCTTTCAATTTATGTCCTATTTAGTTCTTCCTCATTTCTAGATAGATCATGCAATTGTTTCAATACAGTCCTTGCTCATTACTATTTGAGTTAGTATCTTTATCTGACATAGTCTAATCATTTTAACCTTGTTGTTTGCCTCTAAAGTATGCCTTCCTCTTGAATTCCTGTTTAATTTGGCTATTTATTCTACCATTTTGTATAATTCCATGTAAAAGCTCTATCTTGAAATATTTACATGACCACCTTATATGTTATTTTTAAGTCAAGCTCAATACTTTACTATTACAACCATTGTTTTAACTTTGGCAATAAAAATAATTACAAAGAAAAAGATAAGAGTGCAATTTTAGAATTTTCGCTCATGATTAAATGTCATACCTTGCAAGCTAGTTTGTATACATGCTGCCATGTGTGCTTTGCAAAATATTTAGCTACACATAACATTATAGGTTCAACCTATTATGTGTTTGGAAAGAGCATGATAAAAATTTATCCATTTTTATTGTATTCATTCAGTAATTTATGCCTGTCAAAACAAATATTATGGCTTCATAAACATACCATATCAGTATTCTTCAATTATATATTTCTCCATAACATGTTTTTCATGTCATCATCTTGGACACCTATCTAGTAACTTACCCATCAAATGTATTTTCAACAATGACAACTGACGCTTCAACTTTAAACTCCAAAACTCTTTATGTTATGCTAAGTATGAGCCTAGATGACATCAAATTAAACTATCTCTTTTGTTATTTGCTAGTTGAATACAATTCTTAATCATGTTGTGCTAAGTGTGAACCTAGATGCCATCAAATATGGTTGTCACTTTTGGATTCTACTAGCTTAATACAATTCACAGGTGTTGGTGCAAAGAAATCTTAAGACAACAATAATTATCATTAGAAAAAAAAAGCAAAAAATACTTACAAAGCTTAAGCAGAAGTAAGAATTAATCTTGGAAAAATCAATAATTAGTAATGGGAGGAAAGGCATGATGCCCACACCAATATGATAAAACTTTTTTGAAGAATGGACATAATTTTTTTGCCTCTTCTATAAAAGCTATATGATCAAAAGAAATCTAAATGAACCCAAAACAGGGATCACTCTTAAAGGCAGTATTGCCTAGATCAAACTAGACACCATTCAATGAAAAACGAACATTATGTTTGAATGATAAACATCTATATATGTAAAACAACCATGATGCGTTATGCTAGCATTAGGCTAACTTATGCATAAAGAGCTTGAATTGGTTTGGTCTTGCTTATTTTACGAATCAACAAGATAGTCCTAGCCCAGACTTAAAAATGTTAAGTTAAGCCTAAAGATGAGAAAAAGTTCACAAATGTTAGCCAGAAATATGAGTCGACTCTTCATACTACAATTAATAAGCAGATGAAATATAGAAGTACCATTGTGATTTCATATTCTTTTTATGAAGAACCCCTAATCTTGGACATTGCCAACACCTATTATAAACATGGTTTCAAAAAGTGAGATTTTCAACTATTGATGTGCTAAGAATAATAGAATCCCAATATGTGGCACTGTAAAGAGCTAATTCTTGGTAGTGGCACTCTTAGCAGTGACATAATGCTAATAAGCTTGTTATTTTTGTAATTCCCTTATAAATGTTTGTTTTTAGTATGCAATTAGCTTTTTTTCCATCATGAAAAAGCATAAAAAAAAAACAAAACAATAGCATAGTTCTGAGGCTTAAAATCAATTTGTTATGAATGACTATCTTGATTAGTTCATGTTGAACCTATACTATCATTATATTTGAAACTAAAATTAACTCCAACTAGGAAAGTAAGCTTTCTCTCTTTTTGACATGACATTCTATAGGGTTGATTGTCAAAGAAATAAAAACAATAGTTATGTGTAATCTTAGTTTCAAGTAGTCATATACTAAAACATATTACCAACTACTCCCTTAAAATTTCTGTAAAACTTAACTACAACAAACTACTTTGTGCAATGTCTTTATTCTACCTCAAACTAAACACTTCAACAACACAGAAGTCTTTAGTAACCCTACTTCACACTATACTAAGAAATTAGTTTACTTTGGCTATATATCATAAAAGTAATATATTGCAAAAAGACTACATTAATAATATATACCTCCTCATTAATCAGTAATTCTTATGTCAATTTCTTGCATGTGAATCAAATTTGAATCTTGCATTTTTTGACTACTTATCTAGCAATTATTTACAAATTCATCTTTCCCTGCCATGAAAAGCTTTGCTTTCATGCAAATTGTAATTGTCTCTACTCATTCCAATAAAAATGTAGCTTGGAGTTTGTCACCGAATCACAAACCGGGAGTTTCATTGAACTACACAGTCAAACTCTAGCAATAGTAAAGAAGATTAGGCAAATTCTATCAAGAAGAAAACAACTGAAGAAATTAAAGCTACTAAAAAGGTACATTTCAATTTCACATTTCAATTAATAACTTACTTTCTACATTTATCATAAGCTTACAACTTAGTGATTTTTATTAGACTAGGATACAACTACTATTGCACTACAAAAATCTTGCACACCAGATACCATTGGTGCTATAATGTTTGTAATAGATGTGGCAGGAAAGTGAGGTTATAGATAGGGAAGTACTCTATCTTAGCTATGATAGGCAACTAGATTTTACTCTTGAAAAGTATAAGAATTATGATGCCTTCATTGATTGTTTAGTTTTCTTTACCAAAACAATAACTACTACATAGATTTCATCAAGTTAAATATGACTTCAATTAATCTCCAAACATAATTTTTTACTCTTTGTCAATAATATGTACAAAGTAAATTTAGGTTTATGATCCTATAGTAAAAACTATCTTTGTCCTCTTTGAATGTGAAGCAACACAAGTTATAGGAAAGTTAGCTTATTACCTTTTCTAACAGCAAGCGAGAGTAATAATGCCTCAACTAATTAATTTGCTATTTTTTCCCACATCCAAATTTCTAATTCATCAATTTTGTTGCACGAAAAATAATTATTTATGTAAGAAGATGAAGAGGAAACTTTCCTAGTTAAATTGGATGTCTTACTGAAGAGAACTTTTCTCTTCAAAGTTGAAATCTCAACTTATAATATCAACAATGACAAACTTGAAGATGACTCCACTAGCTACACAATCTTGAAAATCAGAGATGATAAAGGAGACATTCAAGGATTCAAGGCCAACTCATCTTTCTATTAGGTTAATGCATTGCTTAATCTACAAATCTTAACCTAATTTATCCATTTATATTTTGATAAATAATTTATTGATAAAATCTTACACTATGCAATCACTACAATTCATGTTGCACTTTAAACTTCATCACTTTAAGAGCAATTGAACTTGATGTGTTAATTTGATGCAAACCTCATTTCACAAAACCTCACCATTCTCCCAACCTCATCCTTTTGGGTTCAATTTCCACAAAATGTAAGTACATCCCATCTTCATTGATGATATAATAATTTATTTTAAGTGATTCATTATCATTTTATTTAACATTTTGATAAGATACACTCTCTCTGACATCTAACCACATTACTAACTTGAATTCTGTGGACAACATCACACCTTTGAAAAGGGCCATAAGTCATGGAGAAAATTACCACACTCCAATCTCAAAAATGCTATCTCTTCAAAACCCTACCACTAAGTTCATACATCCCATTAAAATTAAACCATCTAATTAAAATATTGTAAAATGGAGGTGAAACTTTTCAACTTGTGAGGTTGTTCAACAAAGCAAGGTGAAGCTGAGAAATGACCTATAAACATAGCAAAGTCAGTCACACATGACAAAAGTGATCCACTGAGCACATTTCGACGATCAAGTCAATATCTCAGCAAAGTTTCAACAAATGTGTAGAGGATGATCTAAGAATAGGGATACCTGTTGATATATATAGGTGCCAAACGTGCCAATTAGTGTGCTCTTAGACGAATGAGGTGTTACCATGTATCTGCAATGTATTAGTAATGTCAACTAGAATCTCACTAAGTAGTTGCTAATGTCACATTGTTCATGCAAGCTTAATCACAACTTTTATCATGTGTTAATAAGGAGATTGGTTGATGAGGTTATTGACTAATTAAGTTTTTGCCCTAGGTTGGTTAACCAAGCATAGGTAATTGATTAACTTGAGGTAGCCTATGCCAAATGCTAATTTTTTACATAGCCCTGATCAATGAACTACTGATTGGATGACCAGAGACTACAGGCTATTTTGGACTGTGTCATTTGCCCCCTTCCCTCTTGGTGAACAACACAATTAACCTGCTTAGCAGTATTTCGATTCCCCAGGCCAACCACCATTCATGCTATCAGTATTTTTTAAAAAAACATGGTGTAATTTGCATTTTCATTTCACTATCTTGTATACACAATTAGATCTGTACATAATATTTCCTTAAGTGTGTTACATTCCACGTTCAAGGAAGGGGTTTCCTTTGAATAGTTTCATATGGTAGGCTCCTTTAAGGAGGCTTTCTTGCACTTTGAATGGCCTTTCCCATGTAATTGCTAGTTTCCCTTCAATTTGTACTTTTCATGGTCCTTCCGCTTTTCACAAGACTAAATCTCCCTTTACAAATGCCTTATTCTTTACTCTTTTATTTATGATTCTAGTGATCTTTGCTTTATATAGCTCATTTTGAAGATGAGCTATTTCTCTTATCTCAATTAGCATATTGAGTTCCTCTCTTCTCCTTTCTTCATTCTTTTGTAATTCATGCTACTCCCTTTATTCATAGCACTATCCAAGCTCTATTAGGAGCATGGCTTCACTCCCATATTGTCACAAGTTAACCTTATGCACTAATTCAGTGGGAAAATATACTTTGTTTAACATGAAACTTGGTGGATAAATCAAGCTTAGTATGGAGGTCTTCTAGCACAAATTTGGAGGCCATTCAACTTCTGTACTATTTTTATGATTTTTTCTGATTTTGGGGCTATTTATGTAATTTGAACCAAGATAACTTGTCCAGTGTGAGTAGATAAGTACATGATTATAATCCTTGGTTTTTTAGGCTTTTTTTGATGTAAAATAATGTACGAAACCCTTCTTGAGTTAAGAGAAAAAGCCTTATGTCAACTCATAAAAAGTATGTCTAGTGTTGCCATTAGGCCTTTGGCTCAAAATGCTCTTTAGGGAGGAATGGCCAGTGACCCTTGGTGAGGAGTTATGGCACTAGTCTAGGGCTCAGAGTATATGGCTTAGTACCTCCCTTACACACTCTAAGCTATGTAATAAGGCTTTAAATGAATCAAAGAAGTAACCTCTCTTCAATTTATATTGTCTCATATTTTATCAGTTTTGCACGTATTTGCCCATATTGTATGTATTGCATTCTTGGGTACCTTATTGTGGTCATTTTTGGCTTGCTTTATTCTATGCGATATGTTATCTTTGCCCCTATGTGTGAATGGATTGTTTATCTTCTGTTGTATTTTTAATGCTTTATGACCAAATATTTTCATATGGTGTGATGGGAACAACCATTAGCTGGCTTACTTTCAAATAGTAAATAGCAAGTGTTGAACAATAGCTTGTGAACTTTCCAACCATTAACAATTGGTACCAAAGTATGGTTTTGACCTATTTTGGTTTTGCTTTGCATTTGCTACTAAGATTAAAGACCCTAGAATCATGTTGAACGTCACAAGTATTACCTAACTAGAGAGCAAGTTAGGGCAAATGGAAAAGATATTCAAAGTGGTCAAAGACATGCAACAAAATGATATCCTAGAGCTTGTTGATAGGGCAAGGGAGTGAGAATCACTGCTAGTCAAGTAGCTGCGATAGAAACCTACTTGAGATTGGATAGAGAAACCTCAAGTGCCAATGCTAAGGGTAACATGGGGGACACTATTCGAGACTTAAGAACTGAGCTAGCAAATGTGAAGGCCCAGTTAAGGGATCTCACATAAGCTATTGAGAACCAAGGCCCTAACCATAGAGGGCTAGAATATAGGTGTATGACAGTGCCTAAGCCTCGCTCCTATGATAGTGCGTGAGACACTAAGAAGTTAGAGAATTTTCTTTTTGATATGGAACAATACTTTTGGGTGGTAAGGCCAAATTCTGAAGAGGCCATGGTGACAACAACAACTATGTACCTTATTGGTGATGCTAAGCTTTGGTAGAGGACAAAATATGGAGACATCCTAGTGAGTTGGTACACCATGAACTCTTGAGCAAATCTGAAGAAAAAGTTAAAGTCACAATTCTTCCCAGACAATATGGAGTATATGGCTAAATGCCATTTTTAGCATTTGAAATAGACCGATGCTATTCAAGAATATGTGAAGAAGTTTTCAACATTAATGTTGGACATTCAAGACATGTATGAGAAAGATAAGATGTTCTTCTTTCTTAAAGGCCTAAAACCCTAAGCAATGATTGAACTTCAGAGATGGTGAGTGTAAGAATTGCCTGCTACCTTGGCTACCACAGAGCGCTTAACTAACTACCATGCCAATAAACTTAGCAAGAAGCCCTAAGAAAACATTGGATTTTCTTCTAGTGGAAGCAAAGGATAGTTGAACAAGCATAGTAAAGGGCAAAAATGGGGGAATGGATAACAAGAAAGGAGAATCCAATAGCATGAGCTTAGTGTTGTCCCACAATGCTATTAACATTGGGAGAAAGAGAACTCTAGCATGCTTCTTATGCAATAGTCCACACAGAGTGGTAGAATGCCTCCAAAAAGCAATCATCAATGCTATGTAAGTCATCAAGAATGGTCAAAAGGATGATAATGAGGACTATGATAGTGAAGAAGAAAACCATTAAAGAAGGGGAGCATTATGGTTCATTGGTGCACTTACAAAATAGGTTGAAAGCGCAAAAAAGATGCTAAATAAAGGATTTATGCATGCGAAAAGACACATAGCTGGAAAGGTCACGACGAGTATAATGGTGAACATTGGTGCCACTCACAATTTCATCATTGAGGGAAAAGCCAAAAGGCTAGGCTTGAAGTTAGAAAAGGACTTAGGCCACATGAAAACTATGAATTCTGAAGCCTTTACCACTACGAGAATGACAAAACAAGTGTTAGTAAAGCTTTGACCATGGCAAAGAAAAGTAGATTTCATGGTCATCTGAATGAATGACTTTGATGCAGTCTTGAAGATGGAGTTCCTCCTGGTGCATCAGGCCATGCCTATTCTAGCAACTAACTGTCTCTTGATCATGGGTGAGAACCTTATCATTATGCCAATTCAAACTAAGCAACCAAAGAAACTAGGCTTTTGTCAACTTTACAATTCAAAAGGGGCTTAAAAAGGTAAGAACATTCATTTATAGCAATTCTAATAGGTAGAAAGAGTATAGAAAAGGAAGTTATGCCTCAAAAAGTCCAAAATGTGCTGAAAACATTTGAAAATGTAATGAAAATCAACTACCTCCAAGACTCCCACCATAGAGAGCTATTGATCATTGGATTGAATTGTTACCTAGTGTAAAACCCCCTATGAAAGGACATTATTTTATGGCACCATCAGAATTGGCAAAGTTTTGGAAACAATTGAATGAGCTCAAGGACACAGGTTTCATTCGACCCCCAAAAGCACAGTTTGAGGCTCCGGTTTTATTTCAAAAAAACATGACTATAGTCTTTAGCTGTGTGTGGACTATCAAGTCTTAACAAGGTCACAATATGGAATAAATACCTTATCCCTCTTATTCAAGACCTCTTTAATTAATTGAGCATTGCCCGCTACTTCACAAAGTTAGACTTGATGTTAGTGTACTATCAGGTTAAGGTGGCAAATAGAGATGGTGCAAAGATCATATGTGTCTTTTGTTATGGCACCTTTGAGTTTATAGTTATGCCATTCAGGTTGATAAATGCTCCTACTACATTTTGCATCCTTATGAACTAGGTTTTTCACAGCTATTTGGATAAATTTATTACTATTTACCTGGATGACATTGTTGCTTTCAGTTCCATACTAGAGGACCACCTGGCGGACTTAAAACTGGTGTTCAAGATACTGAGGCAACATCAGTTATATATAAAGTGAAAGAGTGCTCATTCACTTAGGATGGCATTGAGTTCCTTGGACGTATTATTGAATGTGGTGGAATCCATATAGACCCAAAGAAAGTGAGAGCAATTCAAGAGTGGGAAGCTTCAACAAAGGTGACTGTGTTAAGATCCTTCTTAGGGCTTGCCAACTATTATTGTAGATTTGTGGATGAATACTCCAGGAGGACAACTTGTTAATAGACCTTTTGAAGAAATGGGTGCTTTGGTGGTGGATTAAGGTATGCTAAATTGCATTTGAGGATTTGAAGTGGGGTATAATTAGAGATCTTGTGCTCACCTTACTAGATATCATCAAGCCCTTTGAAGTTCAAATCGATGCTTCCTATTTTGCATTGGGCAAAGTCTTGCTTCAAGAAGGACATCCTATTGCCTATGAAAGCCAAAATTTGTCAAAAGCTAAGCGAAGATATATGGCATTGGAAAAGGAAATGCTAACAGTGGTTCATTGCCTACAAGTGTGGAGACAATACTTGCTTGGGTCGAAGTTTGTGGTTAAGATTAATAACACTACAGTGAGTCACTTCTTCATCCAATTGAAGTTAACACCAAAGAAAGCATTGGCAAGAGTTTTTAGTAGAATTTGACTTTGAGTTTAAGCATAAGGCAGGATGGGCTAAATAGGATGCAGATGCCCTCAATCATAAGGCTAAGCATGTAGCAATGACTTTGATGGCATGCATGGTTCATAGTCATGTGACTACTAATATATGAGAATGTATCAGAGAGAATCTCACCAAAGATCTAGTGGCTCAAACCATCATGAGCTTTGCCAAATAGGGCAAAACTCATCAATTTTGGGTGGAGGATGATCTGTTGTGGATGAAACAGAGAAGACTCTTTGTCCACAAAGTTGGTGGATTAAGGAAGGTACTTCTGAAAGAGTGTCATGATACCTTATGGGTAGGCCATCTAGACTAATAGAGAACTTATGCCTTGTTGAAGTAAGATTACTACTAGCTACAAATGCATGATGACATAACTAATTATACCAAAACCTATCTCATCTATTAGCAAGATAAGGTCATGAGATATAAGACTGTGAGACTTTTGGAGCTATTGCATGTACCCAGTAGACCATGAGAAAGCGTCTCAATAGACTTTATTTCCAACCTTCCTAAAGTGAGAGATTTGTCCACTATCTTGGTGGTGGAAGATCACTTTTCAAAGTATGAAACTTTTATCCCAACTTTGAAGTATTACATGACAAAGAAGACAACTCAATTGTTTTTCAAGTTTATGGTCAAGTACTACGGTGTTCCCCATAACATTATAAGTGAATAAGATAGTAGATTCACTAAGACTTTCTGTTCTGAACTTTTCAACCTTCTTGGATCACAACTTAACATTTTATCTAGCTATCAACCTTAAACCAAACATTAGACAAAAAGATTTAATGGCCTTTTGAAGGAGTACTTGAGGCACTTTGTAGGTGCTAATCAAGAGAATTGGCCACAATTACTTGATATTGCACAATTTTACTTTAACACTCAAAAGAGTTCTACTACTAATAAAAGTCCGTTTAAGATTGTAATAGGTTAGCAATCGCGCTTACCCCACATAGTGTTCGAGCCTTACAAAGGGGTCAATCAAAAAGTACACCACTTCACTAAAGATTGGAAGTTCAATGTGGAAGTTGCCTAAGCTTACTTAGAGAAAGTATCAAAGAGAATGAAGAAGTGTGAAGACAAAAGACACCAAGATTGAGAATTCGAAGTGAAAGATCTTGTACTAGTAAAGCTAATGTTGAAACAATTGAAAAGCCTCAAAACCAAAGACAATTGATTCATAAGTATGAAGGGCCAATTCCTATCATTGCCAAAGTTAGGAAAGTAGCTTACAAGATTGCTCCATTGAAGTGGCTGAAGATACATCCTATTATTCATGTTAGTAACTTGAAATTGTATCATCTAGACACTATAGATTCAACCCATAACTAGCCCACCAAGTTAGAAGTTAACCTTAGCAAGTGAAGTAGAATATAGTTGAGGAGATTCTAACAGAGTGTGTGGTAATTATGAAGAGGTGCCCAAGAAGAAAGTTCTTAGTAAAGTGGAGAGGTTTAGAAGACAGTGAGGCCAGCTAGGAGAAAGTTGAAGACTTAGCAAATTTCAAGAAGTAGATTCCAGCCTTTCAAGTACTAGAGCCTATAAAGATGTCAACCAACAGAGTGGGGGAGAATATCACAAGTTGGCCTTATGCACCAGTTCAGCAGGCAAACATACTCTATTTGACATGAAACTTGATCATAAATCAAGTATAATATAGAAGTTTTCTAGAGTGAATTTGGAGGTAATTTGACTTGCGTACTATTTTTCTAATTTTTCCCCATTTGGGGCTATTTATGTAATTTCAACTCAGGTAACTTATCTAGTACTAGTAAATAAGCACATGGTTGTGATCTTTGGATTTTTAGCTTTTTGTCAATGTAAAATAATATACAAAACCCTTCCCAAGTTAAGAGAAAAGGCCTTATGTCAACTCACAAAAAGTATGTTAAGTCCTGCCATTAGGCCTTTGGCTAAGAATGCTCCTTAAGAGGGAATGCCAAACAACCCTTGGTAGGGAGTTGGGGCACTAGTCTAGGCAATGGAGTGTGTGGCCTAATGCCTCTCCTCCACACTCTAAGTTATTTAACAATGCTTAATATGAATCAAAGAAGTGGCTCCTTTTCAATTTACATTGTCCCATATTTTATCCAATTTTGCCCATATTTTCCCACATTGCATGTTGCATTCTTGGATGCATTGTTATGCTTGTTTTTACCTTGGTTTGTGCTATACGATGTGTTATCTTTGTCCCTATATGTGAATGGATTGTTTACCTTGATTATTTGTTTTCCATTGTGCTCTTTAATGCTTTGTGGTCGATATTTCCATCCCTTAGTATTATGGGACTAACCTTTGGTTAGCTTACTTTCAAGTGGTAAATAGCAAGTGCCGCATGGTCTAACTCACGAACTTGCCATCCTGTGACACATATATAGGTGTAAAAGGAGTTTCCCTCATAACTGAATGCACAGTCATTCTATAGGACCATAGAATGCTTGGTAATTCCTTGACCCATCTTCCTTTGGCTTTGTCCAACCTTTTATTCAGCCCTTCAAGGATGATCTTATTCATTAATTCAACTTGCCTATTTAACTGAGGATGCTCAATAGAAGTGAATTTTTACTTGATTCCCAACCTTCAATTTGACACATGTAAGATTTATACTTTTATAATAGGTGTATAAATATGAATATGCCTTATCCAAAAATCTTGAAAATTGCAACTAGCAAATTGTTTTCCATTATCGGATATGTGTACTATGGGAAGGTCATACTTGAAAGAAGCTATTAGCACATTTCTTATATCAAATCTCATATTTTTTAGAAGTTCTACCTATAAATGACATTTTTCCTAACAAACTTTTGCATATTATTTAGAGTTATGGTTGCAAAGGGCTTTGCCTCTATCCATTTAGTAAAGTAATCCACCACTAACACCACATACTTTAACTAGCCGGGAGCGACTAGGAAAGGCTCTAGTAGGTCTATGCCCCACTGGTTGAATGGCCACAAAGCAAAGACAAACATCTGTTTGACTGTTAGTTGTCTTTGTACTTTTATGAACTTCTGGCATTTATCATAGTTTCAAACAAGTTCTAGGGCATCCTATTTCATTTTTGGCCAAAAATACCCTAATTAAATGGTTTTTAGGCACGACTGTTGTCCCTACCATATGAGACCCATAAATGCCTTTGTGTATCTCTCTTAGAACATAATTCACTTCACTCAGCCAAAGGCATCACAGTGATAGAAAGGCAAACCCTTTCTTATACAGTCACCCATATTCCACAAAAAAAAAATGTGCTTATCTACATTTGACCTTCTTAACTTCTTTCTTATCTTCCAATAATTGCCCTTCCTCTAAGAACCACATGATCAGGATTAACCATGATTCCTCCTACTTTGTGCATATCACATCATCTGTGTAAAAGGCTTGTAATGTCTTTTAAATTATAGTTGTATTGTTCACTGCTACTTTAGCACTAGTTAACTTGGCTAAAGCATCTGAAAGCTCATTTTCCTCCTTTAGCATCTAGTCAACTCAAAATTGAAATCTTTTAGCAAGCTCTTAGCTACACTAGCGTACTTTGCTAACATTGACTCCTTCACATCATAATCTCTCCTAACCTAAGCAATTACCAACTAAGAATCACTCAAGACCTTCAAAGATTATGTCCCTACCTATTTCACCAACTTTAAACTAACTATCAATGCCACATATTCTACTTAATTATTTGTTGCCTTGAAGCCAAATTTTAGTGAATATTCTAAGACCAAGTTTGCTGATCCTTCTGAGATCACCCCTACTCCCCTACGTTTACTATTTAATGAGCCATCAACATACAGTGTCCATATTAGACCTTCCAAAGTGGGCTCCTCTATTCTAGTTAATTCAACCACAAAATCTACTAGTGCTTAAGCCTATACTACTTGTTCAGCTTTATAAATGAGTCCATATTTTAACAACTCCACTACCCAAGCCACTAATCGTCCTACTAGATTAGGCTTATGCAAAACTTGTCGAATCAGGGCATTCATTTGGCTTTGAAAATAAGGTTTCAACTTTGTAGACACTATTGGCAAGGCAAATGGCAATTCTTTTATCTTCTAGTACCTTACTTCAACACCATGTGACATGTAACTTGTAAAGTATAGCAATCTTTGTTGCCCTTCAGTTTCTCTAATGAGTATCAAGCTCACTATTTCTACAATTGTTACTAAATATATGTATAGTGTTTCCTTTGGCTCTAGCCGAGTAAGTATGGGTGGTGTGACTAGAAACTTTTTCAAATCTTAGAAAGCATGCTCACAACCATTAATCCATTCATAATTTTTAATATTTTTAAGTAATTTAAAGAAAAGAGCATGTTTATCAACTGACCTGGACAAAAATCATGTGAAGGTTGTGACCTTTCCATTAAGCATCTACAATTCCTTTATAGATGTTGGGCTTCACATGTTGATTATGGCTTTGCACTCAAAGGGGTTGGCTTTAGTGTCTTGCTCAGTAATCATGAATCCCAAAAATTTGCCAGCTTTCACCCCAAATCCACACTTCTTTGGATTCAACCTTATCCAAAACTTCCTTAAAGTCCCAGAGCTTTCCTCGAGATCTTGCCAATACTGCTCTAAACTTCTTGATTTAATTATCATATAATCCATATATACTTCCATGTTTCTATCTATCTTCTCCAAGAAAACTTTGTTCATTATTCTTTGATATGTTACTACTACATGTTTCAAGCCAAAGGGCATAACCTTATAATAGAAAGTCCCCTGGTTAGTTATGAATATGGTATTGCTCTCATTATCTGAAAACATCTTCAATTGAACAAGCTCGACACTAGCATCGATCAAGAATTTATGGCAAGCCACTTTTGGATCAATCCCTGGCATATTAGTCAATGTCCATGCAAATACCTCATTATAACTCTGCAGGAGCTTTACTAGTTAACTCCAATCTTCCTTTTTCAAATCTACCCTAGTCTTAATTGTTCTTTCATCATTGTCCCTAAAAATTCATACTTTTTCTACTTTTAAACCTAGTTCTAGCTAGCTAGCTAGGATTTCCATGTCGTATGTCTAGTGATGTAGCATTTATCATCTAATAATCGCTATTTTTTTCATTGATAAGGATTTGCTTTGCTTTACTAGTGCCATTCATAGTTTTGGCCAAACTCACTATATAGCATTTTTGAGCAATTTGTTGTTTAACCCATACCTCCCCGATTCCTCCTTCTGTAGAGAACTTTATTAGCAAATGGGGGTAAAGACAATAGCCTCAGCTTGATTCAGGGATAGTCACCCTAAAATGGCATTATAAATGTTATTAGGCATTACCACTACAAGGAATATAATGTCTAGATTTTTTGTCAGTGGTCAAGTCCCCAAGGTCAACCTGAGGGTCACTGTTCCTTCTACTTGCACTTATCCTCTTATGAAACCCATTAAAACATGTGCAATTCTTATACAAGCTTGGGGGAATATTTAAAGCAATAGCAGTATGTAAATAAAGAATATCAGCAAAACTTCCCTGATCCATAAGTATCCTCTTGATGACAAAGTTATGTAACAAAGCAGAGATAACCATTGGATCATTATGATTTCTATCAATATCATCAAAGTCTTGCTCTGTGAAGTGAATTGGCTCATACTATTATTTTCTTCTCTTTCCTTCCACCATTATTGCCACTCTCAAGTGCCTTTTCGTGGCATTTCTAAAAACTCTTCCTTTAGCAAAACTCCTAAGTATTGTTTCTTTTATTCCCAAAACCAGTGAGGTTGGCTCAACCTGTTTCATGTCTGACCAACTAAGGTGTGGGGACCGTTCCCTCTCTCTTTCTTCTTTCTTCCCCTCTTCCTCCTGGAATTTCCTGTATTTTGACAAATGTCCCTGCCTTATAAAAGCTTCAATTTCATCTTTTAGAGTGACGATGAAATTTACAAAACTTGGATTTATCTGCCAGAGGAAATTTTCTATGTTGATGTAGAGAAAACTTCATCAACTTAGCTGCTCAGACATCTTGTACTATGCTACTTATTGTAGTGATCAACAACTTATATCTATTGAACCACCCTTACTAAGGCTCCCTTTCCCTCTTCGGAAGTCTTTCCCTTGAGGACACATAATCAAACTGTGTATGTTCCATCTTTCACTGTGTAATCTTAACTTCTTCCACATTGATATACTTTTCAACCCTAACCAAGATTTTTGAAAGAGAAATGAAAAGAAGCTTCACCAAAAAAAAGGAGAAGTGACCCAAAAGAAGTGACTCGAATGAAGACCTTCATTGATTTGATGAACGGTCACCCCCTCATTAAGGTCCCGGATGTCTAGCACCAAAGCATTGAAATGGGCTAAGCACTCTTTTAGGGTCTGATGCTACCCCTGATAGAAATTGAGTAAAACAGCTAATGTCTTCCTGAAGGGCCTTGGCTAGTAGCAAAGTATGTGGAGAAGGTTTCAACAAGCTAATGGAAATTGTCAATTAACTGTCGAAATAGGGTGGTAAATCACTATAAACCAATTTTTTTAAGAATTATGGAGAAGGCTCTACACATAATAGCATCTAGAGTGCCAAACAGTAGCATTGACACTTGGAATACTTTTAAGTGCTCCTACAGGTCTATCATCCCATTGTACGGGTCTATATGTGTTGTCAGTTTAAAGTAAGTAGAAAAGTAGTAGCCATAGCCACAAAAAAAGGGTGGTTCATGGTAGGGTTGAGTGGGTTATAAGGTTTATCAGTACGAAGCATATGGTGGTGGACGTCAGCTGTTTGCGATAGAGCAAAAAAAACATTAGGAACGAGTGGCCCCGCCAGAGTTTGAATCTAAGCGGTTTGTGGAAGTTGAAGGCAAAGGTTTAAGAATATATATTCAGTGGTTGCCATAGGTAGAGTGAGGGTGGGGATGGAAGGCTGTTACTGCAAGGGTGCTGTAGGAGACAGTTGAAATTGCTAAGGTTTAAGAATACGATTTGGTGGAGTTGCTTGCAGTATTATTAGGTTAACCTCCTAGAGAATAGGAGTCAGAGAAGCAGGAGGTGGTGGAGGTAGAGTAGACTACACTAGAGCATGATGGAAGGCATCCAACTCCTCATGCAATTGGCGCACCTGCTCCACCAATGCATCAAGGTGAAAGGAGTCGACAGACAACCAGCCGTCGGTCCGAGACCCTAGACCCTATCATTGAAGAGTTACTTCAAAAGGTAAAGTAGTTAGAAAAAAGGCCTATGACCCAAAATAGCCAAGACTCCCATGAGGAAAGAACACCATTTATTAGGGAGATTGAAATAGAACCTCTTCCTCGTAGGTTTAAGTTCCCCAACATTCCACTGTAAAAAAGGAACAGTGACCCGTATAGCCATTTGGATGCATTCAACATCCAAATGGATCTCTAGACCTCTAGCTCATTGGTGAAGTGCCGAGTCTTCCCTACCACTCTCGGGGAGATATTGCAAACTTAGCTCAGGAACCTTCCAACCCATAGCATTTGTAGCTAGGAGGAGTGCCAAATGAAATTCCTCAACCAATATAAAGCACTAAAAGGGTAGCTTGCCCCATCATGCCACCTAGCAATGATCTTCCAATGGAGAGACGAATCACTTTAAGACTACATTACTCGATTCAGACACGAGGTCAGCAACATGAAAAACCCATCAGATGAAAGTGTCCTTACAGCCATCTCAGCCAAACTCCATAAGGATAGGAAGCTATATGAAGATATCTATAAGTTCCCAGTCAAGAGTTTAAGTGAATTCTACTAGTGTGTAGCCAAAAAAATTTGATAGGAAGAAACCTTTGGCCCAAAGAAACCTAACCAAAGGGAGGAGGATAGTGGCTTTCGCAGGGGTAAGAAGAGGGTCAGAGGTAAAAGCAATGGAGAGGGCCAGGAAAGTGGCTCCACGATTCAGGTCACAAAGAAGGCTAGAAATGAGCGGTCACAGCGCCAAGGTCGCTACGATAGTTATACCACCCTGTCGAATACCCTGGATAGAATTTTCATGACCGAAAGGGGCAATGAGGATTTTAGGAGGCCTAGACCCATAAAAGCTCCCATTGAATGGAGAGACTAGAGTAAATTTTGTGCCTACTATAGTGAAGTCAATCATAACACCTTTGACTACTGGGCATTGAAAGATGTCATCGAAGGCCTCATTAAGAGAGGTTGCCTGAGGGATTATGTGGCAAGATTCTCAGGACAATGTCCCCCACGTCCTTAACAACTAGACAACACCCGTAGCAATAGGCCCCCAAGCATGAGGAAACACCTTCAGTGAGGACTATTTTCACCATTCATGGTGGACCTCACATTGCTGGCACCTCAAATAGGTTGTGTGATCATTATATATGGGTAGCGGGCCATGTTCTACTCGCAAGTCATGCAGAACACGAGAGGCCCCACCAAAAAGGTTAGATTAACATTGGAAAGCATCACGTTCATGGAAGAAGATACACAAGGAATCCATACCCCTCACAATGATGCAATAGTCATTCGTGCCAAGATTATTAATGCTGATGTGAGGAGAATAATGGTTGATACCAGCAGTTCTGTCAATGTGATGTACAAAGGATACCTCAACTAGTTGGGAGTAAGCTTAAGCCAGTTGAACCCTTCCCCTAAACCCCTTTACAGGTTCACGGGAGATGGAATAGTACCGATAGATAAGATTAGACTACTACTCACCTTAGGAGATCCAGACCATCAAGCGATAGTCATGGTAGATTTCCTAATCATAGACTGCCCCTCAGCCTACAATGTTATACTGGGTGACGCGCCATGAATGACTTGGACGTGGTCATGTCCACTTGGATGCTTACAATTAAATTCCTAACCCCAAGTGGGATTGGATGTGTTTGGGGCGAATAGTAGACTACCCAATGCTGTTATGAGGATGTGGTTCAACTCAGGGTGCAAGCCAAGAAAATACACATAGTATCCGAAGAAGAACCCCGAGCAATGAGTGCTAAAAGGGTCAGCTACAACCTTGAGTCTCAAGAGGTAGACATTGAATGAGCCACCGATCCAGTTGAAGAGCTCGAAGAGATAAGGGTCAGCGAAGAGGATGAAGAAAGATGCCTTAAGGTGGGGAAGTGCTTGCCACCCAAAATAAAAGTGTAGCTCATTGGATTTCTTAAGACCAATTTGGATATATTTTCCTAGAACCATGAGGATATGGTAGGCATCAACCCCGGGGTTATCTCACACAGACTCAACATTGATCCTCAGTACAAACTAGTATGCCAAAAAAGAAGGCCAATGACAGCCGAGTGCTATGCTGCATTGAAGAATGAGGTAGATGATAACAAAATATTTGACACATTTATTTGTCCTCTCACTTAGCATTTTAAGGTCCAAAAATGATTTATCTCAACTGTGTTAGTG
>JANHAO010004827.1:0-23560 GCA_026873985.1 Saraca asoca | reverse complement strand
AGAGTGTTTCCTTAATTCTATAGGGGTTACAAGTTCTAATTATCTTTATTAGATACTTACACCTAATTAATTAGGATGTTACATGTTTCACATGATGTATCTGGTCCTAATTCTTTAGAATCGATCAGTGCTATAAGGAATGAATTAGCTTTAATGCATAAAAATCAAGTATAAGATCTAGTTGAATTACCTATTGGTTGTAAGCCAGTTGAATACAAATGGATTTTCAAGATTAAACGGGATGCTTACGCTGGAATTTAGAGGTGCAAGGCGAAACTTGTAGCAAAAGGCTATACTCAGAAGGAAGATATATATTATGAAAAAAAAAACTTTCTTGTCAGTTTCAACTAAGGACTCATTTCAAGTTATTATGATGATGGTAGCTCATTTTGACTTGAAGCTACATCATATGGATGTCAAAATGACCTTCTTAAATGGTGACCTGGTAGAGACTATATACGGGAAACAACCAAGTGGTTTCTAAGAGAAGGGTAAAAAAGACCTAGTGTGTAAAATAAATAGTTCTTATATGGTTTAAAGCAAACTTCTAGATTGTTATATATCAAGTTTAATCAGATAATAACTTCTCTTTGGTTCAAGAAGAATGATGCAAACCAATGTATCTATATGATGATAAGTTTGGGCAGTTTTGTACTCATATACTATATGTTAACAACATTCTCCTAACAAGCAAAGATGTGAACCTGTTGACTGAAACAAAGCAAATGTTGTCAAAGCATTTTGAGTTGAAAGATCTTAGGAATGTCTCTTTTGTATTGGTCATAGAGATTTATCATGACATATTTTAGGATATACTTGGCATGTATCAATGATGATACATTGAGAAAATACTAAAAAAGTTCAACATGTCAACATGCTCTTAAGATACTCCAGCTATTCAAAAGGATAAGATCTTTTCAAAGGCTCAATGTCCTCAAAGTGATAAAGAAAGAAAAAAGATGAAAAATATCCCATATGCGTCCATCGTGGGTAGCCTGATGTGTAATTAAGTGTGTACACGTCCTGGTATAGCTTATGTTATTGGTGTGCTAGGGAAATACCTAAGTGATCCTAACCAAAGACATTAGACTATAACTAAAAAGAATAATAACAACCTGCAGGGTTCAAAAATTACATGCTGACCTACCGGAGATCGAAAGATCTTATAGTTACAAGTTACTTAGACTCCAATTTTGTTGATTGTCTAGATGATCACAAATTAATGTTTAGATTCATCTTTATGACACCAGGAGGAACTATGTCATGCAAAAGTGTCAAGCAATTGTTTACAATAAGCTCCACCATGGAAACAGAGTATATCGCATGTTATGAAACAACTCATGAAGTTGTATGAGTAAGGAATTTCATTATTAGTTTTAATATTGTTTACAACATCTCAAGGCCCTTAACCATTTACTACAACAATGCTACTGCTATTAACTTCTCTCTAAATAATAAAAGTTCTGCCTATACAAAACATTTTGATGTTAAGCACCCATTTATGAGATAAAGGATACATGAGCATATTACTTGTATTGAGCATGTTTCTACAAATCATATGCTCACGAATCCATTAAGCAAAGGCTTAATAGTTAGAATATATCATGTTCATGTAATTAAAATGTGCTTAGTTAAGTCTTTTGATGTTTTAGGTTTGTAGGAGTATTGTATATAATGTAATTACATTAAATTGTTGTTTATCTCGAGATACGTATCAATGAAATATTCATAATGTTGCAATGAATTATCGTTTATGCACATTTTCTGGTTATTAAATGTTATTACAAACATTTAGACCCTGTCTAACTAGTGTGTTGAGAACATTGTTTCTCATTTAACATCTTGGGTGAATACTAAGACCATTGTGTGAAGGTTTACATATACTTATGTTTACCATTAGATAAGTCCTTTTATATATATCTTATAATAAATTCAAGGTGTAGGTGTACAATGTGTATAATGTTAATATCCCTATTGGATATAGTATTCTACATTATTGGATGCTTATGATCTTAATTTAGACCTATGGATGTAATAGTACAATAATTACTGTGACATTTGTTTAAAGTGGCCACAATTTCTAAATTATGTGATTCAAGTGAGATATTGTTGCAAGACTTACATAAATTAAGAATATATATATATATATAAAGGGTCAAAGAATTATTAGCCCACATTAATGATATTAAAGTATGGATTTGTAATGGTATGTAGGCCTGATTTCTGGAATGGGTATTTTCTATAATGGGTCAGATTATATTTACATAGTATTATTTTATTATGATGGATCCTTATTCCTTAAGCTCTAGTTCAACTGCTTTTTACTCCATCATATTACAAATCGTATTCTCCTCTTCAGTGTGACAACTAGGATTTTATAAGAGGAGGGAACTTTTTAAAGAAAAATCACATTAATTACAAAGAGATCAATTTAATTAATATCATATAATGAATCAGTCTACGAATTTAAGTAACCCTCGTAGTTAATTCTATTTTATATTTCGCATTTCATTTATGATGTGAAAACAAATTTTGAACTGTTTGAATTTATATAAAGATTTAACAATAACCTCTAAGCCATTAGTTATGGTAAAAGCTGCAGTTTCATGAACGTAGCCTTCAAGAACCTTCTTATTAATAAGGAAGGCATGAAGGCTTATCTCTCGGTTCCTCAATCTCCCACGTCTGCATCCTTTGTTACGAAACATGTGCCACCACTGACTTTCTGCTGCAATCCCAGTTCTCACGAATAAAGTATTTTGTGAGCTGTGTCATCGATATATGTTAAGTTTCAAATATTCGCAATAGATTTTTATAATTAATTATTTAATTTTTATTAAAGATACCAATTCTAATCCCTTGATAAAAGGGAAAGATGTTTGCTTTGTCCCGGTGATGAACTTCTTTTGGGTTGGATAATATTCGTATTTGAATAAAGTAAAAGCGAGAGTTGTGGCTAAGAACAGTGAAAAGTGAGCTGAGAAATGAACAGAAAAAGATGCCATGCGTTCATATTTGAATAATTAAATGCGGAAATTTCAGAGGTTGTGGAGTTTAGAATGAAATTTAATTTTTTTATCATAAAAAAATATGAGATAAGAAGCAGTAGAGCTACGAATAACTGAACTATTAAAATTGTTAAGTGCAACTTTTAACGTAATTTTTTAATTATACTTCTGATAATATAATTAAAAATATGATATTTTTTATTATTTATCCTTATAAGTATATTTTTAAGTTTAATAAATCATGTATATATATTATTTTTATGATAAGGAATTATGATTATTAATTAACTTTTTCTTCATTTCATTTTTATATTATTTTATTGTATCAAATATAAAAATAAAATAAAACGATAGTTTCATTCATGTCCATAGTAAATAAAATTATGGAATATTCATTCCATCTCATTCCTATTTCTATTGCTTATGTATTGATATGGTATAATGATAGGATAATTAATTATAAGCATAATTGATTATATTAAATTTATTTTATGTTTAGTAACATATTTTAATATTTGATTATATACAATTTATTCTTATTTAAAGGATTTTAAAAAATCACACTTTTTAGTAAATTACTGAAAATGATGGTTGGATTAGCTTTTTGACCCTCAAAAAGTTAATAAACCTAACTTTTTCAATTAGTTGTTTGACTTTTAAAGTACAAAAAGGTATCATTACCCCTTATCTCTTTCCCTTGATATATAAAAAAATCCTTATAAAAATATGTATAAAATATATTATAAAATAAATTATTTCCTAATTAACTCATATGCATTAAATATATTATTTGATTATTCCTTTTTTTCTCCCATTATCAATTTATAAAAAATAATAACATAAACAACAATAACAATAATTAGTAATATAAAAAAAATTATCTAAAATTATCTATTTTTTAATAAAAATTATAATAAATTATAACTATTTTATTCTTAAAAGAAAATCTAATAAGTATAATAAATTATAATTCTTTGTTTTTTTAAAGGAAATGTAATAAATAATAAATTATGATTATTTATATTTAAAGAAAAAACCAATAAATATAATAAATTATAATTATTTATTTCTTAAAGAAAAATCTAATGAATAATAAATTACAATGATTTTTTTAAAGAAAAAATCTAATAGATAATACTTTAAAATATGAAATATTATTAAAGTAAAATATACTCAAATAAATTATAAAATATACATATTATAATGCCTTGGAGAAAAGAAATGAGAAAATAAATAATAGAAAATTTGGTGTATTAAAATAAAAATTTTAAAATTTTTACTATGGTTGTATCATAAATTTTCCCTTTTTCCAGAGGGCTTAAAATTTCCCACGTGCTCTGCTTTTATCCAATTCATCGGAGTCATTCCTCTCTTCAATTCAGCACCGTCTGGCGAGCTCTGACACTCCTTCTTCCTCCAATCGTTCCTTCGGCTCTTCCCCTTTGTCGGTCTAGCTTAATGGCATTTCTTTCCCTTTCCTCCAACATCATCCAGCCCAAGCTTGAGTTGGCTTCTTAGCGATGATTCAGCCTATGCTGAGCTATCCACTGGTTCATTAGATGCCAGTAAGTGTTCCTAAAGCATTAGAACTATACTATATAAATCTTTGCTTAAGTTTTCAAGAAATCCTACATTAAATCCTAACTCTAAAAAAATTTTGATGTATGTTGAAATTCTTGTTTAAACAACTTTAATGATGCTTCCACAGGAGAATTAAGCACATTGATGTCAATTTTCAGTTCCATCCAAATATTCAAGTAAATGGTCTTGCTATTTGACTCGTGAAATTTTAACTTTAGATATTGTAGTCTAATATTAGTGTAGGATAGGTGTGCTTAATCAAGAGATTCTAAATTTAAATTCAAATATTGATTTTAATATTGATCATACCCAAATAGGTAGAGTGATTCAAATTCTCAAGTTTGGGGACCTAACACCTTGTGGAACCTTCGTCCGATATCGACAATATCTTTTGGAAAATTTCATCATTTAAAGAGTTCTTCAGATGAGTGGATAATCCTACCCCTTTTAAGAATCTCATTTAGTAAAACAAAACAATTTTTATTATTTGGAACATCATCATTTCTGAGTAAGATGGATAACTATGCTAGTCAATTTAAAATTCTTACCATATGATGCATATATATATATATATATATATATATGAAAATGATTTATCCTAGCATATTTTTGCATTTTATAATAATTACTATTTATAGAATTTTACCATGATGTGAAATTTTTAATATTGTCGGATTTTATGCTACTTGGAATAATTGACTATATTTTTTGATTTCTAATATCATGATCTAATTAGAATTGATTCGTATCTCTGGATATATCAAGTAGCATGATACTTTTAAACCAGTTACTTGTTTTTGAAATTTTGATTTCATTGGAAATTCCTTGGAAATTCCTCAAGTGTACTTGTGATTAGATTATCTATTGGAGAAATAAAGGGAGAATATCTGAATATCTTATTAGTGTGTTTAATGTATTGCAAAGCTATCTATTAGGTATGATTACTTTTAAGAATTATCCTTTAGATTCCAATTGTATTTTTCAAAAAGCAAACCTAGAATATATGTTATTTCAATATTGGTAAATTTTAGAAAATCTTAATGATTTTTCTTTTTCTATGTTTCCATCACGATGAGTATTTTCTCATAATATTATACTTTATTACACCCTTTAATTTGTTGATTATTATATTTACCGGTTTGACTTTCCTGATGAATTAAAGTTTGTGTCCTTTAAACCGGTAAGCTTATCTCCACAAATGCTTGTTTTACCATTTAGGTTCTGAACATAAATTGTAAAATGAGTTTTGTTGGTTTTTCTAAGGGATTTTTTGCTCACAGAGTTTCTATGAAATTCACCTTATTTTTCTTCCTATTTTTTAGAGCTTGAAGTCACCCCAACCATCCATCCTCACCCATCTAGTTCAGAATCTGCTCATTAATCAAGCAGATTACTTCTTGTAGAGCCTAAAGATATATTGATGGTGAAAACTATAGTAGTTGGTGATATGTACATGTATTTTGACTGGTTAATGCTCAGTAGGATATAAACTTGTGTTGTCTAGGCTATTGTGATTTTGATTTTATTGTACAAAATATGTATAGAGCGTGTAGCCCTTATCTGTTATGTAGGCCTTGTGCCCAGAAGTCTGAAAAATAGAGAAAACTTTGCTTGATTTTTTATAGAAATTAAATATGAATATCTAATTTTTGCATCCATTTGGTGGTGGTTCTAATTTAGTTATGTCGGAATAGAAAAGAACCTACTTTGTTAGGCTTGTAGAAGGTTCCTAATGGTAACCTTTTATGTCAGTCATGTGCCATGGATCGAGACATGATAAAGTTGATATCAGAGCATGGTCTAAAGTCTGAGTGCATGATTAGGGGGTCTCCAACTATCGTAAGGGATAGACATACCAAGTTTATATTAGTGTGCCCAGGAGCACAACACATGAATAAGGATATGTTGATACCCACATCATAAATATATCAAAACTCTCTGCATTTCCTAAATCTTGTATTCCTACTTATATATAAACATATCCAAATCTTGCCTAGATAAATCCTCCTATTTGATAATAGGGATATGCTACCCAAGACTAAATCTTTGACTCTCATTGAACGTCAATCTAAAGAAGTGTCCAGAGAGTTTCACAGAACCGTCTTCATCACCATCGCTACCTCAAGATTAATTGTTTGATTGTTATTAAAGACACCAATTATAATCCCTTGATAAAAGGGAAAGAAGTTTGCTTTGTCCTAGTGATGAACTTCTTTTGGCTTGGATAATGTTCGTATTTGAATAAAGTAAAAGCAAAAGAAGTTGTCACTAGGAACAGTGAAAAGTTGGCGGAGAAATAAAATGGAAAAGATTCCACGCGTTCATATTTGAATAATTAAATGCGGAAATTTCATAGAGGTTGCGAAGTTTAGAATGAAATTTAATTTTTTTGTTGTAAAAAAAAATTATGAGATAAGAAGCAGTAGAGGTAGGAATAACCGAACTATTAAAATTGTGAAGTGCAACTTTTAACATAATTTTTTTAATTTTACGTTTGATAATATAATTCAAAATATGATATTTTTTATTATTTATCCTTATAAGTATATTTTTTGAGTTTAATAAATCGTATATATACGTTATGAAACATTCATTCCATCTCATTCCAGTTTCTATTCTAGCTTTATGTATTTGTATAGTATAACGAATGAATAATTGATTATAAGGATAATTGATTAGATTAAATTTATTTTATATTTAGTAACATATTTTAATATTTAATTACATATAATTTATTCTTATTTGGATTATATAAAAAAATCACACTTTTCATTAAATTACTGAAAAGGGTGGTTGGGTTAGCTTTTTTATTCTCGAAAAACTAATTCCAAAAAGTAAAAGAACTTAAGAGGCCATTTGGTTTTAGAAAATGTATCCTATTTTTATTTCTTATTTTTATTTTTCAAAAATAATTTTTATTTTTAGAATTTTAAATTTTAGAAGATATGTTTAGTTTGGGTTACTATTTTCTATTTATAAGAAATGAAAACAAAGAAAACATATTTGGTTTAGCCAACCATTTTCTATTTCTAACACTGCTTCTAACATTAGGGTAAGAAATGAAACTCGGTTTATTTATAATAATGTCATCGTGTTTTCAACTTTTGCAAATAAAAATGATAAAATAACTTTTTTCCATTTTCAATTTTCGGTCCATTTTAAGAAATATTTTCAAGAAATATTTTTAGAAAAATTAATCCAAACATATTTCTAACTTTATTTCCTATTTTCATTGAAAATGAAAACAATAAATACTTAAACCAAATGTACTCTAACTTTTTCAATTAGGTGTTTAACATTGATGGTACAAAAAGATATCATTATCTCTGACCAATTTAATTTTTGACACTCTTGCCCTTGATACACAGAAAAATTCTTATAAAAAATTTGTACGAAATATATTATATAAAAATTGTTTCCTAATTAATTCATATAAATTAAATATATTATTTGATTATTCCTCTTTTTGTCATATGATTAATTTATAAGAAATAATAATATAAAAAATGATAATATTAATTAGTAATATAATAACTTATTTTTATCTAAAATTATCTATTTCTTAATAAAAATTATAATAAATTATAACTATTTTATTCTTAAAAGAAAATCTAATAAGTATAATAAATTATAATTCTTTATTTTTTTAAAGGAAATATAATAAATAATAAACTATGATTATTTATATTTAAAGAAAAACCAATAAATGTAATAAATTATAATTATTTATTTCTGAAAAAAATCTAACAAATAATAAATTATAATTTTTTTAAAAAAAAGAATCTAATAGATAATATTTTAAAATATGAAATATTATTAAAGAAAAATAATACTCAAAATAAATTATAAAATATATATATGCATTTATATGTCATTTTATATATAAATAATTAACAGTAACTAATTGATTTTATCAAATATTTTTATATAAATCGTTAACACAATTAATTAATTAAATCAACTAATACAATTAACTATCAACTAACCACTAACGTAGTTAACTAATAATTAATGTAATCAATTTATTGCTAAACAAGACAAAAAAATGACATTAATATAAGTATATATCTGAATATTTATTTTCCATAATCTAAATTAAATTAAAGGTTACTCCAAGATAACTATTAATTTAATTAGAATTATTTTTTATAATTATTAAAAGATTTTAAGGATACAACAATCGTTTCTAGAAAGGACTATAATTAATTATTGGACCTGGAATAATTTCTCTACCTAACAACCATTATATCATTTCATTTCTTTTTATTCCATTAATCCAAATTACCCGTACAGTAAAAAGAAAAACCTACCCGTAATTGATTATGACATTAATTAGTGGAAAACAAAGAGGGCGCTCTCTAATAATGGCGACACAGTCCAATGCAGCCAAACATTATGCTTGTGCCGAAATATCTCCAAATAGCTTAGTTCGCTCTTCCCTTTCTCGAGAAAGTTCAATGCACGAAGTTGCTTAGCAATTAGTATCACAATTTCCATAACATCACTTTATATACTTGGTGCTTGTTCAGTTTTCAGCGAGAGAATTTGAGATTATACTACAATGGCATATTCAGGAGAGAACCAACTTACCTTGAAACTTCTGGTTGACAAAAACAAGAACAAAGTCCTTTTCGCTGAAGCAGGAAAGCAGTTTGTGGACGTTCTCTTGGGTTTTTTAACATTACCTTTAGCAACAATTGTCAGACTTGTTGGTAAACAGACAGATACTCTGGATCAAGTTAGAATTGGCTGCCTGAGTTCACTGTATGAGAGTGTGGAAAACCTTGGAGAACATCATCTGTGGACTAAGGCATGCAAAAAGATGCTGTTAAAGCCCAGGAATTATTCTATGGAAAGTTATTGCCAAAATTTGAAACTTAAAATCGATGACACTGAGCCAACCAGGTACTTGGTATGCGACATGTGTCTCATCAAAGGTTGTAATCTGGTAAGCACTTTCAGGAATTTAAGATGCAAATGTGGAGACTTCTTGAACGAGGTGATATACGGCATACGAAAGGATCCCTTCGTGGACTATGACGGATTTGTTCACGATTCGGTAACTTTTATCATTTGCGACAACCTTAATCTGATGCCTAGTGTTTTTGCCGCAACCATGGTTCTGCTTCAGAATCTTGGAGTTGAAGACACCAATGGTATCGAAGAAATGACAGTCAATGTCAGTACAGAGAAGGTATGTTTTGTCTGCTGTAGCCTTGAAATAATATTTTTTTTTTAATCTTTCTATGATTTGATATATGTATATGTTTCATAGATATAAATGGTTCATTAATTGAATATAATTTGGTTATGTAGGTAGTGGATCTGCTTAAGTTTTCATTGGTCTCAAAGACACCTTTGACTGACTTGTTCTTAAAGAAGAAACAGTCTTTAGGAAGATCAGACTTAGCAACTGAAAACATATTCAAAATCGGAGAGGTGAAAATCTATAAGGATGTGGAAGTGGTTTTAAAGGTAGTAAGAAGAAAATCGAATCAGACGATTCTGCATTATGAAGCTGGGGAGGATTTTGTCGACATTCTCTTCAAGTTCCTCACCTTTCCCTTGGGAGGAGTGTTGAACTTGTTGGAAGGATCCTCCTCTTTGCACAGCATAGATGCATTATACAAGAGTGTGGCCGAAACGAGTGTAGACAGATGCTTCAAATCTCAGAAACTCAGAGACGGTCTGGTTAACCCTAATTGTCCACCTAAGGCAATCCCTACAATTCCTCTCCGTATTTCTGATGAATTTGTTAATGGCTCTTTGTACCCTTGTTACAAGTTTTGTTCCGAAGGTAATTATGATGGTTCGATGGATTATGTTGATCCAACGTCCACTACTGGAGAAACAAGAAGCAGCCGAGGATTTTTGAAGGGACCAATTATGTACCTTGTGACTGATGGTCTTGTTGTCACACCAATGTCATCCTTGTCTGCTGTTTACTTTCTGAAGCAATTCAAAGTACCCTCAAGTGAGGTAGAGAAAAAGGTCATCAGAATTGGGGGGAGGGAGGTAATTTCACAAATTTTCTTGTTATGTAAGAGTAGAAATAAAAACAAATCATGAATCTCCTTTATTTCTTTCCTTCAATATTTGAAGTAAATCAAGTTCATTCATGCAAGAATTTTCTCCATAATTAAATTGATATCCCCTTTTATATAATATAGTTTTCTGTTTTATTAATGACTTGTCTGAGTTACTTCCACTGCTTACTGCAGATTCTTGGCATACTGAAGGCTTCATTGATCTCGACTTCAGTCTTGTCAAATGTCTTAAAGGAACTCATAAACCGTAGCGATCATTGAAGTTTCATATACTGTTACTGTGATTTTCTCTTTGAATATATAGTTCAAACGTAAGCGATCACAACTTGCATTTATATTTTGTTGAACCTAGTTATCTGGTTTTGGTTTGTGAAAATGTGGACAAGTTAATGGCTTATGAATATGCCCATCTTATTCTCAACTTACTGATTGTGAAAGGTTTATTTTCATGTATGCGTTGTTTGATCATATGATTTATTTGATTTCTGAATTTTATTTTTTTGTTGTTTATTGGCATGCGTATTTTTAATTGAGATAGTCATTAATTATATGCAAATCTACAATTGAGATAATTTCCCGAGAAATGAGACATTTACTTTCATAGTATTTGTTGTACTTAATTCTTCGGAATGATTAATTCTCTACGTTAATTGAAATTTGTGTTTTGCTTTGATGGGTATTTGAATGATATTTGCAAATTCTAAACTTCTAAGACGAGGAGTTTCTTTTTTCAAGATCTCCAATTTTTAATAAAAATTTTTTATCCCTTTTTAAATCAGAAACTCTTATTGTTGAGAGAGAACAATTGAATGTATTTCTCTTAAACTTTGTCTCATACTTAGGAGACGAATTTTTTTTTAAAGGAGCATGCTATAATTCAATTTTATAGAACTTCAATTAATTGCACCCGGGTTTAATTTTTTGTCAAATGAACGCAAAGACGAGCTAGTTAACACTCGTAATACCAATTCATGAGGCATGTTTAGGATTTATTATTGATAAACACAAAAATTAGTACATGGGTAGGATGATAACTATCATGTCTCTTAAATTTGGTAGTTATCCAACATCATAGCATGGTAGTCATGACTAACTTTAGCTGTTATTCCCAACTACGAAGAAAGTATGGTGATATCAACATCAAACAGTAATTTTGATAGAAAGCCAAAACCTCATAACCAGTGATACGTGGTTTTGATTTTGTTTCTTGTATACTATTTATTATATATTTGATGTTGTTAAGGTAGAGTTTAATTCACTTCAACATTTTCCATTTATTTTAATATTGCATGACAGAGAGAGTGATGAATAATTATAACTAAGAAAAAAAATTTTGGGAGACATCATAATTTGTATCCTATAAATAAGATTAATTATAGTGTTTATTATGTTAATGATACTAGGTGACTTAAATATATAGCTTATGGCACCATATATTTGAGTAAGGCTACTTGAACTCTTATGCATTCACTCTTCCTCTTCCCCACTCTTCTTTTCATATTAAGAAAGAAAATATTTTTTATTTGCAAAAAGAAAAAGATAAGCCAGCAAATTTTTTCTAAAATGAAAAAGGAGTAAAGAAAGAAAACATTTTTTATTTGCAAAAAGAAAAAGATAAGCCAGCAAATTTTTTCTAAAATGAAAAAGGAGTAAAGGAGAGCAATACAAAAGGAATGCAAACAGCATTGCTCATTTTTAATAAACTACCCTTAAAATTTGTTTATCCTTCAGATGACATATATCACGGAAACGTGTAGACTAGTTATCATCTTCTTTTTAACCCCGTTAAAACATAATAAAGGAGAAACGTTTTATTATATTCTAAATGCTTAAATTGTGTGTGTTAAATGAATAAAAAAAACATCATTAAATAAAAAATAATAATAATGTGTTAATTTGTTATTAAAAAAATGATGTTTTCTTCTCTAAATAATTTAGTGTACACAACTTAAGTGTACTCAGTGTAATCAATTTTTTCTACTTAACAATATGACCAGTCATATACACACAAGGGAAGAAGGATCAATTGGTACCTTCTTACTTACACCAAGATTTACATAGTTATACAACTTTTTTTTAATGCAATTTAAATTAATCTAATCGTTAGATTACAAATTACCATAACAATGATCTTATGTACAAAGTTTTAGAAAAATCAAGTAATTAAGCAATTAATTAGTTAACTTTTTCTCTTGTTTACAAAGTATTGTGTCAATTTTAAAGTACATGGATGGAATAACAAATCATATCATATTGATATTAAATTGAGTCAACCTTTTTTTTCTGTAAAATTTAATTTTTCTCACTTTAATCCCTGTGAAAATTAATTTGTCTAATTTTGCTTATTGAGGGATAATATATTTTTTAATCAATTTTAACCCTATGAAATATTAATTTATCAGATTTTAATTTTGTAAAAAAAAATTTATCAATTTTGTCACTGTGATGTAATACCTCAGCAGAGAGAAAAAAAATTGAAATCTAATAGACAATATTTTAAATGTTTTGTTGCGGCCAAAGTGTAATTTTCCCTTTGTTTTGATGGACTTTGGTCATTTTAAGTGTCAATGGGGGGCCAAAGTGCAATTTCCCCAATTTACTTTTCTTTTTTATTCCCAGGGCAAACCCCCAAGCACACTTTCTTTTTTTTCTCTAAAAGTCCTCCTCTACTCCTCTACATCTTCTTCGTCTCCGATCTAGCCACCTTTTTGTCATGCTGGTTCTTCGATTTGAGCTCCATTTGGCCTGGATTGAAACAACTATGGGACCCCCTATTCCGGCCCTACTTCTCTATTGTCCTTCACTTTTCCAGTGACTAGGACGGCCCGATCAACTGCTTGTCCTTCTCCTCCGTCGAGCCCCATCCAAGCAACAACTGGTCACCGGTTTGTTCTCCTTCAGTAGCTCTAATCACCATTATCTTCTTCCCTTATTCCCAGTAATCCTTTCGACCGCTAGTGTTGATCGGTGCCACTATCCTCCTCCTTCAACCACCACTGGTCAACCATGTACTCACCCCGCTTCAATTCATTCATCTCCATCCTCTCTTTCCCAAACGAGTTTCTCCAGCTAGCACACCTATTCTTTCGACCAACCTTCTGTCGGTGCCGTCGTGAGTGACAAACTAGTCCAACCTCACTAGTGACAACAATCATCTCACCTCCTTAAGCCAGCCTCCCCTGCGTTGCTAGTATTGTGATACAATGATCTCATTTCTTCAGCCAACCACTAATGGTAATAGCTCCACCATCAATCTCCTTTCAAAGGCTAATAACTTCATTCTGCTTTTGTCGTACTTATCTGACAGCACACCCAAACCTTAATCGACCACTGGGTAGTAGGTAATGCTTCTTTCCAAGATTGATTTTTATCTACATGAAGTTCTCCTAATTGAAATTTAAACATCGGAAAGTGTAATATTTTTGAAATAGAAAATCCATTGTGAGGGTACGTTAAAATGGTAACTAGGGTCTAATAAGTTGATTTGGGAAAGTGGTAGCTCAAAACAATTTCATTTGAAGTTATCTACATATCCTCAATATGAGTGGATAAGCCTACTCTTTTGTGAATCCCTTTTTACAAAACAAAATAAATTTTATTGTCCAAAACATTACCATTTTTTAGTAAGATGAATATTGTTGTTAGTTTGACTTGAAATTTTTACTAGATGATACATAAATATAAAAAAGATTTATCTTAGAGTATTTCTACATTTTATAATAAATTTTGTTTATAGAATCAATAATTTCAGTTTACCATGGTATTGAATTTCTGATATTCTTGAATTATATACTACTTGAAAAGAATGATGATATTTTTTGAACTCTGATTGGAATTGCTTCTTATTTCTGGATATCTTTGGTATTATAATGCTTTTTGATGGATTATTAGCTTTTGAAATCCTGTATCCATTGGAAATTCCTTGGAAAAGCCTCAAGTGCACTTGTGATTAGAACATCTCTTGGAGAAATCAAGGGGAGAGTATCTTAATATCTAATTAGTGTATTTGGTGTGTTATGAAGATATCTATTAGGTACAATTACCTTTAGGAATTATCCTTTGGATTCCAATTTTAGGAATTATACATTTTAGCCAAATGGTTATATACTTCTTCATGAAAGAGTCCCCAAGTAAAGGGTTATTGTACTAAATCCCAAATCACAAAATTGTTTTATATAAGCACAATAAAGGGAAAAAAAATAAAGAACTCTTATGAGGACAAATATGACCGCACAATAAAAAAGCCAACTTAATAAGAGACTAACAAACTATTGTACTAATTGAACATGCTAATAGAGCAAGTAAACAAAATTTATTATTTTAAAAACAAACAAACCAATATGAAAAAAATCAATATCGAAGAATGTTGCTAAATTTAAAAATCATGACCTTATAAAAAGAAACATGCTTAGCCACTTAAATCATGAGACTAACAACCATTTCTTAACAATAAACACAATTAAATAGAAACTCACAATTACATAATTAATTGTTATTTCCAGATATAATATATCTAAACTAAAAATAAACTTTAAAATAATTTAATTGATTAATAGATATCTAATTTATAATAAACATGATTGCATGAGTAGAAGCTACTGCATTCCAAGCTTTAAATTACCTCAAGAAAAGGCCAAATTGCATTCCAAATCTAGCATGAGGTAGTTCTATAACAAGGAAATTCCTTGTCTTTCATAAAAGTAATTGTATTAAGCCAAATAGTGAGAGCCTAAAGACATACACTCTCATTCTAAGAGCTTTTTCAAAACAGATAATGAAGTTGAGCTCTACATCAATAATAAAAAATTAATAAAAACTTCAGCTTTATATTAATAGTTGTAGATTGTATGGGGAAAAGGAGCAAACTATGAAACCACTATAATTATGGGTTTAAAGGGAAAAAAAAAAGGTAAAAAGTTACAAGTAAATATTTTTGCCATTGGAAACACTTAAGAAGCAAAATAATAATAATAATAATAATAAACGAAATAGAGAGCACATGAAGTGAGAAGTAAAGGCAATTAGATTAGCAGTTTATGTGTTGCCATCTAAACTTGTGCTAAAATCTAATTATATAAATACTCAAAATATAATCGAATTGGAGAAAAGCCTTTATTAGAAAGTAGTTAAATACTAATGTGCATGTAGGATTCACTAATTATCATATCCAAAATGAAATTTTTTATTGTATTTACTTAGAAAACTAAGAGAGAACAAAGCAACCTTAGATAAAAGGTAACAAAACTTACTAAATGTATCAAGAAAGTAGTCTACTTCTTTCAACTCTTCAAATATTAAGTGTGCTTTGGAACAACTTTAAGTAATGAGTCATTCAAAGAAGAATTAAGTACATTTGAATCAGTGGCATTCCTCATAGAAGCATTCATTTGAAATATATTCTACATGTTAAAAGTTATATTAATTTTTATAGATTATGAAACCACCTATCAGAGTTATAATGCAGTCTTTTTGAAAAGTACTTTGAATTGAATCATTATGTTATTGTACTAAATATTAGTTCATAGCATAAACAACAATTATAGGCTTTTGACCATGTTGCATAATTATATTGAATACAATCCATTAACATAGATATCTAGGAAATCTAATGCCATATATTAGACTAGATTCCACTAAACTAAAAGAGTAACTTAGGCATCTTGTAAATCCTATTCAAAAAAAAAAATACAAATAATATATACAGATTAACAAAGATGTAACTAAATCTACTACATTCACCCACCCACACACAAAAACCAATATATACATATATATATATATATATGTGTGTGTATATATATATATAATTTGCAATACCTCATAAAACACTTTGTTTGATCACAAATCATACATGTAAATCAAATAATCCTTTATTAACACAGACCTACAAAAGTTTGTGATAAGGTATCAATTCTTAGATAATTAATTAAATATTTTGTGAATTGATGTGCAATTCAGATCGATGACTATGATCAAAGCATATTCTTAAATACAATGAAAAGTTAAATTACAAAACACAATGCTCTTAAATAATAGAAACTAATTAATAATAACATCAAAATTTCAGTTGACTCTAAAACAAGAGAAATGGATTAATGTATCAAATTAATTAGTATAAATATTTAATTTGGTGTTATAAAATTGGTTTCCAAAATAGATTGATTGATAATAAAAGTTTGTCAAAATGGATTATTTAATAAAATAATTGGCATACCATCCAATGTGATAATATAAAATAATTTTTTTATATTTTCATAAATTGAATTAATTTAAAACAATTGGTAATAAATTTTTGTCACATAAATTATTTATTTAATTATGAATTTATTCGATATTTAATTTATATGACTATTTATATATATTATGGCTAAAGAGGAAGAAATTTTATTTAAATTAAATATATTAAATTATAACTTAATTTGAAAGAAATGTAAAATGATACGATATAATACTCTTAAACTATTGTGTAAATTGAATTGTCAATATCCAAATTATTCCATATTTAATTTCTATAACTAATTATCATAATTAATATTATATTTAATTATATTTGAAAAACAAAATTAATTAATTGTTATGAAGTCAAAATTTTGGTTGAACATGAAACAAAAGAAACGAAAGTCTATTCAGTTTAGAATGAATTAATATACAAATTTAATTCGATGTAATAAAATCAATTTTTAAAGTAAATTGATTGATAATAAAATTTTGTGAAACGAGATATCATTTAAGAAAACAATTGATAGAATAACTTATGATAATATAAAATAATAAACTATATTAAAATCTTCAGAAATTAGTTTAAATGAGATGTTTTATAATAATGTAATTTATTATAGTTTTTTAAATAATATTATACTTAATTATATTTATTATAATAAATAATAAACTAATAATATTAATGGTAATTATAGGGAGATAGTTAATGTTTGGTGGGAAAAAGGAGAGTGGATTAAATAAATCACACACTAGTAAAGAGACTCCTGCATGTTATGGTTGTGGATGGATGGTAAGGGATAGGTGATTGGATTACAGAGGCTAAAGAAGTGGGCAAGTGGCAACACCAGGTAAAATTGGTAGCATGCTTTCTTAAATTGTCTTATGTCTACTTTTCTTATTACTTTTATATACTAAAACTAAAATAATACCCATGCAATGTATGGTTTCATTGTAAAATATGAAAATAACATATTTGGCTTAATTCCAATTTTGGTCCCCTAAATATACGCTTTGAT
This sequence comes from Saraca asoca, assembly GCA_026873985.1. Classification (NCBI taxonomy): domain Eukaryota; kingdom Viridiplantae; phylum Streptophyta; class Magnoliopsida; order Fabales; family Fabaceae; genus Saraca; species Saraca asoca. The sequence goes on along the minus strand of JANHAO010004827.1, from coordinate 5,689 downwards.
CAATTTTGGCCCCCCAAAATTTAATATTCTATTTTAGTCCCCCTAAATGTCAAAATCAAGCAAATTGAGTCCATTTTAATGGTTCTCATCAAATTACATACAAAACCACCAACGTGGCAATATTAAATCCAACTAAGTATTTCCAGGTCAGTTAATTTTTCTATTTCTAGCTACCACACCAAAAACTAAATATTAAACTAAAATTTCAAAATGATATTGTAAATCTAAATTTCAAAACAAAATCCTAAAGGCTTGGCATAAGCCCGATTTCCCTACCCTTAATGCCCTAAATCTAATTTCCCTCTTTCTAAACACAATAGTGATCGTGTTTCTAGAGGCAAAATGGAAAGAGCAAGAAGAACGAGTCAATATTTTCCTATAATGAAAGCTGGAACCACTGATTTGAAAACCTATCAGAGCACACATCAAAGTAAGTTTGATTTTTTTTTTTTAAGTTAAATGCACTCTTATACATGGCCTATGCTTTTGTTTACAAGTTGGCATGTTGTATAGTGAAAAGGGTGAGTGAGGTTCTTTATTTCACAACAATAGGCTAGGAATTTTTAAAGTGTTTGAAGCTATTACAAAAAGCATTTGTAGACAAATAGTGACCCCATTGTTTGCTGTCTTTTGCATTTGGAATCATACTTTTGGGGAATATATTGATTCCTTTTTGACTAATATTGACCGTTGAAGATAATGAAAGAAATTATATTAATTTATAATTTCATTTATTTTTATTAATATTATTTTATTACTAAATAATGATTAATTAAGATATTAGTTAATATTTATAAGTAAAATTTTCATGACATTGTAAAGTAACATAAACACAATTTTTTGACCTTGTCATTTACCATAGGGGAAATTTTTTTACTAAACTGTGTTAGGGGAACAGTTAAAAAGATTGAGAAAATAAATGGAGACTAATTCTTTTTTTTTTTCTATGAGCCAACTAGTTGGTTCTCTCAATCATAATTCAAACATATCTCTATAGTGGAAAATGTTAAGGCAAGCATTAGAAGTTGGCAAAAGACCTTTTTTGGGGATGACAGTGTAAGGGAGTTGATTGTAGCTGCAGAGGTCAAGTATATGTGGAAGTATATGTAAAATATGATGTTGATTGTCTTAATTTGCTTGAAAATGGAGTCATTCCTTGTATAGGTGATGCATCTATTGTTGATGATCTTTCTATTGAAGATGGTTATGAAGGTCATGTAGTTGTTGAAGTTAGGTTCAATTTGAAAATGATGGTAATGGTGGAAGGTAATGTTCAAGTGGAAGAATCTAGTGAGAGTGATGAAGAATTTCCTAAATCCGTTGAATTTGAGGGCTTAAAAGATAGTGAGTATGATGAGAACTAGGATTGGAACAACTTAAATGATGGTGAGTTCAAAAGAAAGGAAGAAACACCACAAGTGTCTATGCTAGAAGAAAAGACAAATGAAAAATATGAAAAGCAATAGAACAATGAAGAAAATGAAAGGCAACATAATCTTGAAGAAAACAGAGAAGCAGCATAGTAGGGTAGGAAACAAAGGAGGAGGTAAAGGCCTGAAATCACAACACTTGAAGCTGAGCGAACAGATAAGGATAAGGATTCTAAAGAGCTAGTCAATCCTAATATGTCTGAAATAGAGGACAATACTGATGGAGATAGAGTTGAACAAGATATACGACCTAAGTTTAAAAAGTTCCCTAAATTTAATATGCTAACTGATGAGAAGCAAGTGGAATTCAAGCTTAAGCTTGACTTTGCAACCAAGTAAATTTCAAAGGAAGTTGTGCATACCTATGGGCTTTGCCAAAGCAAGCCTATATGAATAGATAAGGGTGACAAAAAGAGGTTAGTTGTAAGGCATAGGGATGGATGCCTATATTACTTTAAGGTTAGCTTAGACACTTACAAACAAGTATGGCAAATAAGATTTTTGGATAATATCCATACCTATCCAAGACAATTATGGAATCCTCAAGCCAAAACCAAACTTTTGGCTAAGAAGTTCATGGATACAATCAGGGAAAATCTAGATGTAGACTACAAGACAATATAGGGTGATGCAAAGAATGAATAGGGTGTACATTCAAGCAAAAGGCAGGCATATCGAGCTAAAAGGAAGGTATTAGAGTTGTTTAAAGGTTCAACAGAAGATCAATACAGCAAAATTAGAAGTTATGGACTTGAATTACTTATGAGTAATAAAGGTAACTCTATAAACATCAATGCCAGCAAGCCAAGTGTAGATATGCTACCAAACTTTGAAAGAATGTATATCTATTTTGAAATTGTAAGAAAGCATTTGTCAATCATTATAGGCCCTTAATTGGCCTGAATGGTTGTTTCCTTAAAGGAGTCCATGCTGGACATCTACTTACAGCTGTAAAGAAGGATGGAAACAATCACTTGAATTCCATTGATTGATTGAGAAGTTAAAAACTTTAGAAAGAAAGAGAAGACACATGGAATATATACATATGCATTAGCCAACAGGCATATGCCTGTTTAATACAATGTTCCACAAGTTCGCTACCAATTTCTAAAAAATCTATCCTAACGTAAGAGTCACTTCTATGCCACCCTATGTCCTTTCTAAGGCAAGGCAATCAAAAGGTTAAATTAACCTATGTCTTATCATAAATCCAAAAGTATAGGTTAGTATAACTAAGCCCTATAACCCTTCTATTTACCAGTTTTCAAAAAAGAAGTTAGCAAAATACATAGTTTGATAGTAGACCTCTAGAGGTTAAACCATCCTAAGGCTATCATAAGAAGGACATTTGGTTGTTCTATGAATATAATCTCCACCTCATGTAGTACTTCACAACCCACTAAATTTAGGATGACAATATAAAGGATTTTAATTTCATAGACTCCTAGTGGACTCAAAATAGTGGTGGAAAAGTTGTCATATTGTTCATACTTACTTCTCTAAAGGATGATTAACTGTAAAGTCTTGAGATTGTAAAAAATAATCTATAAAAGAGTGATTCTTAGGCTCAGTGAGATAATCCGTATCAAACTTATGAATTTATCCAAACAATACAACACACATATGCATCAACATCATAATCAGATAATCATTTCTCATACCAAGCTTCATAAGCAAGTCATTAAGTTTTAGAAACTCACCTCTGAATGGTATTACATCACATTATCTATAGCACATTCTATCGAATCAGGGTTCTCATGGCCTTAAGCCGTCATCCTTAACATTACATTATTCAATCTCAATATATCATATTTCAATATTCCATAAAATAATAATGCATGTAAAAGCACAATACATAATAATAATCATAAATCTCCTTGTTACTCCTGTCCAACCTTATCTTGCACAACCCAACCTTATCCCTCCAGGCCAGCCTTATCCTACTCATCATATCAAAATGCCCAAATCCATGATCCAATTCATTTTTCCCTATCTCATCTTATCAATCACATCTCAAGTTTTATAAGAACTTTCAAGCATTTAAAAGCATCATTCTCATAACAGTTATATCACAAATGTACATTTCAATCACAATCTTAATCACATATCCTTTATCACATTATCATATTTCATCCACATCATTCATTATAACATATGCCACCCATGTCTAATGGGAAAATTACCATACTTAAACAATATCACTACTCATAATAACTATATCGCAAATTCACTTTCAATCCCAATCTTAATCACAGCGATTACATTCCTTGTTACATTATCATACTATTGATTATAGACAATTATTGAATTTATTGATATTGGTTTATGAATTACTCATATAGGATTCTTACTTGCTTTATTTAAGTAACTAGAATGCACACAAGACAAGATTGAAGGGTTAAGAAATATCTAGGAAGGAGAAGTGAATTCTTTCATAAGGGTAAAAATTTATGGAGGTAAAATCAAAATCGCAAGTAGGATTAGGCTTGAATTTCAAGCAGGATCATGATCAGAATCATAGGAATCAAATAAGAAGGATTTGATTCAACTCGAGGAAATCAGTTCAATCTGCGAGTCTACTCACCAAACTTTGAAAATGTTCAGGAAGTATAAGTTATGCATATGATCAGGATCATAATTGGAATTGAAAAATAGGATAGAATAATTTGATTTGACTTGCAACAATTTAGTTTGATTCCCAATATGAATCACAAGATATAATACAGCTCGATTCCTACAAGCATAATTAAAAGGATAGTGTAAAAAAGTAGTGATTCAACTCATAAATTCTAGAAAATACAAAAAAGAGCAGAAAAATAAGGGAGATAACTTCCAAACTTACACCAAACCATGGGAGTTTAACATAAGATACTTTGAAGACCTAAACACACTTAAAACCCAACCTTTTTACCAGAAAACTAACCATTATGTCAATAAGACCATTCAAACTCAAACTTTATCATACAATTTAAAAATAATTTTTATCAACTTGCTTCTACAATCAAAGGATTATAGTCAATAAACACAATATGATTCATAAGAAAGGTATAACTCACTCACTGTAGTAACTAGAAATAAGAAATCTAATTAAATCTCACAAGGATCTCCAACACTCTTTAAGAACAAGAAAAAAGAGCATATTAGTTTTTTAGAATTTTCTAGGTTTTTCTTCCACCAAACAGCTAACTATTATTAGATTATAGTTTCATTGCAAAGAACTAAACTAAAAATAACAAATCCAAGCTTTAAAATCACTAGAAAATCATATGGGTTCATGGGTAAATAGTAACATAAATGGTGACTATTGACTTCAGAATTTCATAACTCAATTTTTACTATATGAATCAACATGATTTTGGTATCAAATTAAAGAAGAAGAAGAACAAGAGGAATTAGCAGTAAAAATTTGGAAAATTATCATAGAGAGATGAGGGACTTACTTGAAAAGAGAGAGTGTGTTGTAGAGAGAGTAAGTGACTTGGTGAAAAAGTTAACTTACATAAAGTGCAATCGGGTAAGGGTGAAGAAGAATAAGAGGCAGCCAGCCTCTTGAAGGTAAAATGGAAAAGCTCATGTCTTTTGACTTTTAACTTCAATTGACTCTATTTTCTCTTTTAAAAACTTTTCTTATTTCCTTAACTTTGAGTCAACATTAATGTACTCATCGATCGTCATCGGCTGTGAAATTTTAATATAAATTAGTTAAATTAATTACCTTCATAACAACTATAATTTTACTCTCGCTGGGTATCTGTAGCCTAAGTTTCGATCTTTTTGAAGTTTTTGGAAATTAAATCTCGAAAACATGAATTTTATTTCTTGAACATCCACAATGGAATTTTTAGTTGCCTAAAAATCCTTAAAATTCATATAATCTACTTCTTTGATATTTGAACTCCTCATAGCCTAAAATTATAGTTTCAAAATTCTTAAAAATTTCAAATTCACTTTTTCAAATTTTTCCAAAAAGTCATTTTATTATCAAAATTAATTTTAAAAAATTTGGGGTATTATAACAACTGAAGAAACATGTAGGTAGGCCAAAGAAAATGAAAAAAAAAAAGATTCACATGAAAAGTCTCGAGACCCCAATAAGTGGAAAAAAAAACATTTTACTACATACAAATGTGCAAGATGTTAGAAATTTGGTCATAATGTTAGAAGCTGTAAAGGGAATGTAGGTCCCAAATAATATGATTTAGATTAAACTAAAAATGCGGAATTAGCTTTGATCTTGCCCCTGTCTCGTTGGAGACGCA